>JAVQIZ010227713.1:0-11700 GCA_036023535.2 Galaxias brevipinnis | reverse complement strand
CCGAGCCGCAGTAGCAGAAAAGTCTCCCCATCTTGGCTCTACCCAGTCTTTTATCAGCAATGTGTGTTCACACCTGCCATCAATTCAATTGATTGCCCCCACGTTTCATTCACATTACAGTATGTATTATCTAGCCTAAGTATAACGGTTAAAAGGCATATCTTACACAATATGCACAGAGTTGATTGTTGAGAAGACAAAAAGTCATTTCCGTAAGGTTTCCGTAAGACCCAGCAGTATAAACTGTTGATCCTTAAGAACGCGGGGTCAGGTCAGGTCAGGATCAGAAAAAAACATGTTCCTCGTGGTCATGCAGGTTATAGCTGTTATTGTTATTTCAAAGCAACTATACGCAACTTTTTTATATTAATAAATTATCAATACATTTCTTTTGATAGCACATTGCAATGTCTATGGGAGAATGAAAAAAAATCGCCATTCAGGTCAGTCCTCTTGAAGACTCAATATTTAACACTAATTTAGTCTGCCACCGGGTACGATCTCCCGCAAAACTGTGACGAATTGCTATATGGCACAAGGAAGTGTGTCACTAAATGAGAAAGAGTTGACCATACTTGGAGTTTAGTCGTTGATCGATAGCGATATGCAGTGACCAAGAGCATTCTTTATGTCTTCTTTGCAACAGTTAGGGAAAATAAACACTAGGCAAAGAGTAGGAGTTGCCAAAATCATCTCCTACAGGTAAACAGCCTCTGGTAACTTTAAGAAAGGCAATGGATCTGCCCATTATATACTTGATTGAACCTGGAGCCTTTGAACAAAGAGTGAAGATTTGTAACAGCATGCAATCAGTCTATGGCAGATGGTTTTACTTTGTCTGTACAGAGGCTGTCACGTCCACAGAGATAGAACACTGGAGGCAGCTCGCATCATCATTTGTGGGCAAAAGGTTCCGCCATCTTACCTGGGTATGGTCTTGTTATGGAATGAATGAAGGTCTATGGCCAGCAGCTATGGTTTTTGCATAAATAGTGTTAAATTGCTTCATTCATTAGCAAAATTAACAACTGATGGGATCATCTTCCATACGTTAGTATTGAGTAGATAACAAGGTCCATTTAGCAATCAAAACTAAAACTTTGACAATATTGATAGCTTTATGTTGCAATGCTAGTTGATTAGCCCAACTGACAAGCTTCTATTTACATTACTTTTTTTTATTTACAAGGCAACATCAACCATTCAAAGTTGCTGTTCTTAACTATTTGTTCAAAACAATGCTGTTCCAGTCTGCTGTGCTACTCAATAATGTCAAGCTAAATGTGAAAAAAATAAAGCAGTGTTCGTTCTGTTCTTAATTTGTATCGTTTTTCAACTGCTGCTTGCTCTGTTGCTCATGTCCTCAGCATGACACCCACGGTGCGGGCCTCATCTAAGGCTATGGAATTGATTCCAAAAAGAGTCGATTCACGATTCCAGTGATGGCTGGAATCAGTTATCGACTCTATGACCTGGAATTGATACCTTGATGAGCAATCGACTCTAGTTTAGTGCATGCGTATGTGCACACATTTTTACATTGTGCTGATATTTTTTAATAAAATAATAAAATTTTCACTGCAAAACAAAATTTCATACATTGTTTCTTATGGTAACAAATCTCATCACCTCACAAAGAGAACGTAGGAGCTTGCACACATCCTTTCTTAACATTAGCCTGTGAACGTAACAATATTCCAAAGTTATTTTGCGTCGACTGAATCAGAATCGGTTTAGGAATCGGAATCGATATCGACTCCATATTATCTGGAGTCAAACATTCAGGCTTACTCAACTTTGTCATGCAACACTGGAGTATAAAACTAATTAAAGGATTATATATACGTTTATGTTTGTAATGTATATCCTATTTATAATTTTTCATATAAATATGTATGAGATATAGTTATTGATTATATGTGACAATCGTTAACATAACAGTCCAATGTAATATATTTATACTTTTTTAGATTTTGTGATTTTTGCTAATTTACTACCTGTGGTAATATTGTATATCCAGGATGTTAGATACTACTGTCTTTACCAATGAAAATATTCATATTAACTTAGCAAAATCATAGTTTGTTGTTTTGAGAGCTGTTAAAATAGAATAGAAAAAGCCGTCTTTCACTAACACACATTTCACAATTATCTTAGATAAGGAAGAAGGAACTAATACACGTTTAAAAATATTTTATGCAGATTTTGAATCACATTAAACACATCATGAAGCCTCACATGCTTCACAGCATCCAACTGCCTCTATTATTCTCCAATAGGACACAAAACTGTTAAAGTATAAATCATGTGGTAATTAATGCAATAAAATAGTACTTCATTCTATGCACTTTTATAGATTCATTATTCAGAAATAAATACAAATCCTGTAAGGGGGTCTATTCAGATTTACTTATTATATTTATTCATAAAAGGGAAATCAACTGAGATTATGTCTCTTTTCCAGCAGCACCCTGTTGACAAGGCAAGTAATAGCAGAATATAAACTAATATAATAGTTATAAAAAAAGGGCACATGCAAATCCTTAAAATGTCCATCCTTGCCACCAAACTCCCAGCAGCAAATGACAGCACACACATCTCTTTATGTATTTATATTGCAATACTCCACACTACTTACTTAGCAACATAGTAAGAGCAGGAATATTCACATGAACCCGCTTCATATGGACAGTGGTGTGAAATCAAACAGCCAAAGATATGGATTTGTTTACTTTTTTACCTCTTTTATTTTCATTGTTTTCTCAACTTGGACTGTTGACTTTTGAGGGGTGAGGTCACAGTGGTCCATCCACCCATACCTGACTGCTTGCTAAAGCCTCTTTGCTGTAGTAAGATTGGAGTGAATGCAAGTGTTGCCTTACTGTCATCATGGATTGAGACAAAGTAGGACCTCGGGCTATTTGTTGCTATCACTTACTCAAACATTGTAAAAATATAATTAATTCCAAATGACATGCAAAACAACAACAAAATTGACCGATGTTTATGTTCCGAAAACTCCTTTCAAGTCTCTACCAGTCCAATTTCAAAAGACAAAAGATACGAATAAAAGATTATAATATCCATTATGTCAAAATCCAAAAAGAGCACTTTAAAAACCAAGAAGGATTTCAGTTGAGAGCAAATATGTCACTGAAATTTTCAAGTGGGCACCTTCCATCCTGGATGTTTCGTTAAATTGAGCCCAGAACATCTCCAGAAGGCGTAAGCACATTTGCACTCAGTACTGCACTATCACAGCTCTTTGCACTATTGATATTCTGCACAGTCTTTTGCACAGTCTTGCACAGACCCGCACAGGTCAATATTGTTAAATCAACAGTACATATGTTGATATCCCTCCCATTAATCTACTGTACATATACTGTTGTCCTGCACATACATCCTCACATTGCACTCTATTCGTTTTGCTGTTCTTACATAGTTTTTATGTAGTTCATTGTAATTCTCCTATTCCTTACTCTGCATATTGTAAGTAATAATATCTCTCACACTGTTATGCTTCCTCCTGCACTTACCTGGAAATATTACTTTATTTTGCACTTTTGGTGAGCTGCTAACTGTATTTCATTGGCTCTGTACTTCTGTGCTCCATGACAATAAAGTTGTCTGTAAAGTGAATCTGAAGGGTGAGCAATTACAATCACCTCTATATCTGCTCTCGGCACTGACAGATAATGACATTGAAAAAAATACTGTTTATTAAGCTGTGAGATGTCCTTACTCTATGCACTACTCTAGTCTTCTTCCCATATGTTATGTGTCTGAGATTTGCTGTGCCCCAAAGAGGGATCCTTGTCTACCCACTGGCTAAGAACTGTAGTTAGCAGTACATCGTAGGTTGCCCCAACAATATAAGTGCCAAGTCCAAATCCTCCTCTTCCTTGTTGTACTTGTCCTACTATTTCTGTACATGTAAGGACTGATATTGCTTGCAGCACTGCTTCTTTTGGAATCCATTCCCGTCCTGTTGCTATTGTTGGTGCTGCTTTTTTTACTACGCTATCTCAGGATTGTAGTAGTGCCATTTCGAATCTACGTTTAGTGCACAAAATTGCTCTGGAAGCCCAGTAAGCAGGACCGTTTCTGAACATTTTGGAGCACTAAGCAACATCTTGCAGTGGGGGCTCCCAAAACCCACACCACTATAATTTTATTATCCCTGAATGAAAATGAATTACTACTAGGCATACTTTATTATCAATAAAGCTTTTAATTAGCAATATAAAAATATTTAATAATTTTACCAGCGGTAAGTGGCAGCCCCACAGCATCGTTCCCATAAAGCCAGGCTACTAAGACATTGAGGAACCCCTAACCATTTTCTTCTTTCTAGCTTTTCGACTGTAGTGATGGGTTTATCATGCACTGTCAATGGTCATGGGAGCCGGGTAGAGGTCCAAACATAGCTTTTGCCTGTCTGGCATCCATGATGCTCTCAAGTTCCCCTTGCACGCAGACATCCTGGGTTACCCTGGCCATTGAAGCCAGACCCGCATTGCCGCAGTTCACACACACACGACCCGGGTATGAGTTACTTCCTTGTGTGTCCCTGCTAAACAGAGTCATCGCTTTGCTAAGTCATTAAAAGTGGACGTTTCTACCATTGTTATTGTTTTTGGTTGATAGAGTGGAGATCACGGTACACAGTATTGGTAATGTAGCAAACCCACTGACTGGTTGAAGAAAGGCTTCCCTCAGCGTCATCAACTTTCAGCAGTAACTTTTCCCACACCCTCCGTTCTGCAAGGTTGAAGGTTGAAAAAGCCTGTGGCGACGGCGCTGTTAATTACAGAGAAATGACAATGACCTTAGCTAGCCATATGCCGGACCTTGTTCTGCTTGTTGCATTTCACACAACGTTTGTCGTCATAGTGATACGCAAATCCTAGACCATTAAGGTTTCTTGACCATAACACAGGTCCAGTAGTCCTTTCAGACCAAAGGCAAGCCGAGCCCGACCCAGGAATAACCCAGGTTGACCCTTTAATACCAACAGGGATTTAGGTTAGTGTCTGTTCAATTCTATCCTTAATTCCTCAACCTGCTCTGAATCTTTCAGGGCAGCATTATACCATTTAAAGAGACTTTTAAAAGGCTTTTCGATCATGGTAGGAATTGGATCCTCATCTATAAAAAAAATGTTTGCACAATTTTCCCTTGACAACTGATTGCGATGCATTTTAAATCTTCAAATGCTCAAATGCAGTTCATGACAACTTGCGGCACAGACCCAAATGAAAATCCAGAAATATGAGATGAAGATTTTTTTTTTGCCAATTAAATTTGGTGCCACATCATAGTGTGCTCCACACACCTGGAATAGCCTGTGACACTTTGTGTACTGAGGTATCTATTAATTATTGTAAGATATTCGGTCAGTCTGTGCAACTATGCAAAAAAATTAATTTCCCCTGAAGATTAAGCAGGCTAATTTGTCTGAGCTAGCTAATGTCACTAGAATCGTTCTCTTTGGGAATTAGCTCTCCACTGGCTTGTAGGTCTGTGTATTGGCAAGAATCTGGCGATACAATACATATCATGATACAGGGGTTATGATTCAATATAGTGCAATGTATTGCCATACTGTAAGCAAGGCGATATATTGCACAGCATATGTAAAATTTTTTGGAAAACCGTTATTGTATGTAGTAAAAAAACGTTTTCAAACTTTTACATACATGCCAGCAGAACAGTGGGATCTGCATTTGTATTTACCAAAGTCCCGATAACATCCAACAACAGCACAACCTTTTGTGCAATCTGAGTTAAGAAATAACATTTGCTTATATCCGTAAAAAAATATAATAATAATAATAATAATAATAACAATAATAATAATAATAATAATAATAATAATGATAAATAAATAAATAAAATGTAATCCCAAAAAGAGAAAAATGCATTTTTCAGAATCGATACAGCTAAACATAATATTGCGATATTCAGGTGAATCGCTTGACACCATGATCTGGGAATAGTTTGTTTTCCCCGCGCTAACTTCAGTTTTTCCATAAACATAAGACATCAGGTGGGTTTTGAAGGTGCATTATTAGGTCCTCCTGTTTACCAAAATACATTTGGGTAGAGTTCACAATGTTTGAACAAAAACACAGGACATGGAAACAGTATATCTGAACACAGCCCAGGCAAAAGACGATCAACATTTGAAAATGTTAAAAAGGTTTAAGGTTTAAAAGTAGACAAACAAGCTTGTTCTTCCACGAAACACAAAATTGCTGCGTTACAACCACATTGATGTTGTGAAACTTTTCTCTCATGTATGAGACACATTTTCTAAAGATGGAGTGACATTGTTATACCTTTTCAGTGTAAAAATAACAAATTAGGTGGGTGTTGGCTTTTGCCCCCTGGAGCTTTGGTATCAGGGTTTCACCAGCCAGTCTTTGTTTTAATCAGGCATTCGCTTAAATTACCCTACAGCTTGCTGTGCTGAATACGGTATGTGGATGGGCAGCTGAGAGGCCGATGTTTTGCTTTGATTACTCTCATTCCTATTTGTACTCGAGAATTGGAGCTGAACACTACAGATGGATATCCGTACCCCCAACTTCAGTGGTACCACCATTTTCTTGGATTGGTGAGGAATTATGAGATTTCTTTAACTGACGAGTTGTGCAGTGCCCATCACTCCCACCAGGCTCTTGGGTTGTGGAACTACACAAAAACAGCGACTGGAATAATAATAATATATAAAATGTATAAAGTACCTTTTGAAAATCTCAATAACGCTGTACTTACCCAGCCAACATTTACGTGTGGGGTCAAAATGAGTTCTAGATGGGCCGTTTTATGGGTCCCCAGTGGGTTTGTCCATGGGTTCCACGGAGCACCCACATGTGTTTGTCCAAATTAGTCTTTAGTGGTTCCAACCAGGCTAGTTATGGGTCCCAGCTAAACTTCTCATTTTGAGCCTACTTTTACCCATAAGTGACCCACCCGGTGCCCACAGTTTACCCACATGGCTGTGCCTGTGTGTGTGGCCCAGTTGGTTAACTCAAGTGGGTCCCACACAATGTCTGTATTGAGCCCATGCCCATTTAATACCCACAAAACCCAGGGAAATTCCACATGGGACTCATATGAGTATGTTGGCTGGGTAGAAACCTAACTAAGGATATGCTGAGGTGAACAGACGAGTTTGACATTTAAGATGGGAATGGAGTACGAGTTCCTGATTGTTTGCCGGAGAAAAGCACTGGACGCTCTGTCTCCAATAGAGCAAAGTCTTATTTTGCTGGTGGTCAGAAGTCCAAGGTTTGATGAGTGACGCTTGCTGGAGGGAGTGTGGGAATGAAGAGACTTTGTTTAGCTAAACAAGTGTTTGACAGATCACTGAATCTCTTAGCCAACCAAGGTGTCTGATTGTTTTGCAACAAGTGAGCGGTCTGCTGTATTCAGCGTGGCTCCACAGGATACTACTTGACCAGATCCACTAATAGAGTTAAAAGTGTGAATGACAGTCTGAGCAACAAATGTCAACATTTCGATCGCTTTCTTTAGGAGCATGCCAAGGTAAGCCAAATTTGTATGATGTCAAAAGGAAATAATTGGCCTACCTTAAGACTACAATGTAGCCTGAAAAGTTCTCACCACTACAAAGCAGGATCAGGATTATAGCTTCTGTAAGCAGATCTAAAATCAAGGGTGGCTCCCTTGCTGCTTGCCAAGTCAAACTGTCCCCAGGCCTGTAGTGCCTCTCTCTAAGTGAGTTTTCCTATGAGCATACAGTACATCAAAATATTTAAGAAAAAAAATTTGGCAAGTAGCATTTCAGCCAATGCACAGGCAAACATTAACTACAATGATGGTATCCATGCCATATTAGTGGTAACACTTGCTGAACAGGAGCAATAGATCTCACTGCTCTCCTAAATTCTAAAATGTATTCAACTTAAATTAAACTAACAAATTGCAAATGTGTCATTGTACTGTAAGCAACTACAGGCAACATTTTTTATATTAACGGATTATCAATACATTTCTTCTGATAGCACATTGTAATATGGGAGGATGAAAAAATCGCAGTTCAGATCAGTCCTCTTGAAGTCTCAATATTTAACACAAATTTTGTCTGCCACCGGAACGATCTCCCGCAAAACTGTGACGAATTGCTTAATGGCACAAGGAAGAGCGTCACTAAATCAAGAAGAGATGCCCATACCTCGAGGTATAGTCGCGGATCATGCTTGCTAGTGATATGCAGTGACCACGAGCATTTTACATGTCTTCTTTTAGATGGTTAGGGAAAATAATTACACTACGCAAACAGCAGAGGTCGCCAAAATCATCTCCTACAGATCCTCTAGTAACTTTAACCCTCTATGATACATATTATGATGCCAGTTTGTAATACTTTTTTTTTAATGTTTTTGTCATAAAATACACCAAATAACATAATTTAAAGACATTTTTGATAAATGTATTTTTTGGGGTACACTTTGGGGTACATTTCCACAAAGCAACACGGTACCATAAGGAAAAAAGAGAATTATTGCTTAGAATATTAATAAAATGTACTATAATGCACATGGAAAATATTCTATCCCTCAACAGTCTAAAATACATGCCATTTGAAATT
This sequence comes from Galaxias brevipinnis, assembly GCA_036023535.2. Classification (NCBI taxonomy): domain Eukaryota; kingdom Metazoa; phylum Chordata; class Actinopteri; order Galaxiiformes; family Galaxiidae; genus Galaxias; species Galaxias brevipinnis. Next base: position 3,077 of record JAVQIZ010227713.1, on the reverse strand, counting down.
GAAAACAGCCAATAGGAATGAATGTGTTGAACAGGACATATTTCAGCAAACTTTACATCAATAATCTATAAACTATCATAACCCTCTTCAAAACAAGATAGTGAGTCACATTTCAGTGTTTGATAATTTGTGTTCCATATTTTTTTTAGTTTTCAGTGTCCTGGTGTGTGTCTTTCCTAACATAGTACACTACACAGTGTAATATAGTGAACTTTATTACTGAACTACCATAATCAAATGTTTTAAGGTTAATTTGTAGAGAAAAAATCAAATAGTTGAATGAATCTGATGCTTTTGAACAAGATACAAACCTAAACACATTCACACACACACACAAAAATTGCCATTCCATAATGGTACAGGTATACTTCAAGGCAACATTTGCATTTGAACAATTTTGTATTACTTAATTAATTAAAAGTTAAACAACTAAACATTCAACTTTACTCATCGATTACTGTGAATCAAAATGTTCCAGATTGTAAAATGTAAAATAAAATATTTTCAGACCAATTTTGTGGAGAGAGATGATGGAGCTGAAACTTTGTGGAGAAGGCAGCAAAAAGTGATTCCAATTGGTATACAGAGAGTCATGTGACAAATTAATACACTGCTGCTGGTTTCAATAGGACCTTGTCTATTTTATAAAGAATTAAATTATAATTGTGGATGTATTGTGTGAATGTAAAAGACCAAAAATGGGTATGTTACCTAGAGGCAACACGGTACCATGGAGAGTTAACAAATGCAATCTTTAAACCATGAGTTACATTTGCACAAGTTCAAATCAGCGGATTTGATTGACATTGTCAAAAGGCAATATATTGATAATTGCCAAAAATGAAGATCTTTATAATATGTTCTATTAGCAGCCGCTGTCATTTAGTTTTTTTAAATAGATCTATTTTTCATTGAATGGCCTACCCTGTGTACATAGAGGGATGAATGCTATCTATTGGCATATAATGAGGATGCCACAGACTCTATCCTCTTTTAAATCAGGCCTATAGAGCCTTTACTAGAAAGCCCTCTGCTAACCGTGTTTTAATGTTATTATTTTATTTTTCAATTCCTCTCTGTTTTTTCTGTTTAAGCATTTGTCAATATTGCATTCATTTTATTATTTTATCTAAATGTTGTTTTTGAGAAATTTTTATTTTATTTTATTTAAAACACCTTACAAATTAATTGTATTATTATTATTATTATTATTATTATTATTATTATTATTATTTAAAATATTGTTACTAATGTGTCTGCACATTCTCACAATTCTAAACTGTGGCCACAGAGGGAAACATTATGACTTCACAATGGTATTCACAAATATTTTCTCAATACATATGCACAATATTCCAGTGAAATCTATTCGAAATAAAGGACACAGTTTTTCTTTGTTCACATACTTTTTTTCGTTTGCTACTATACTTTGACAGTTCTTCTTCACTTATTTGTTGGTAAGCAATGGTGTTTATGCAGCCTCCTGTGGTGGTTGACTATGGCACTGACCAAATAAAAGCAGGCATTGCTGGTCGGCTTCAGCCAAGCCATGTTTTCAAAAATGTTATTGGCCGCTCTATATTAAGCGGCGAAGAGGAGGTTTACTTTGGAGATGCGGCATGGAAAAGGAGAGACACCTTCTCAGTGCTTCGTCACATGGAGAGAGGAAGGGTTTTGTCATGGGACGACATGGAGATGGCCATAAATAATGTGTTACACACACACCTACAGATCTCTACAAGCGAACAGCAGGTTCTGTTCACTGAGTTTCCACTGATGCCATCTGCAGACAGGGAGAGGATCTGCACCATCATGTTTGAAGGCCTGGAGGTCCCTGGTCTATATTTGGTTTCACAGTCTGTCCTGGCTCTACTAGCTTCAGGCAAGGTGTCTGGCTGTGTCCTCGACTGCGGCTTTGACGTCACCCACGCCGTGCCTGTGTTCCAAGGCTACTGCCTTCCCCATGCTGTACGTCAGCTGGGTTTGGGAGGACGAGACGTGACAGCCAACCTGGCAGAGTTACTGAGGATGTCAGGGTCTGCCCAGTTCTCCAGCCCCTCCCAGCAGCATGACACCGTGCAGGATATGAAGGAGCAGCTGGGCTATGTCTCTGCTGACCCTTCCACAGAGAGCCCTCTCACTGCGGACAGTGCTGAGGTCGACTACCAGCTCCCCGACGGTAAGATGCTTTGGTTAGGCAGCGAGCGCTTCAAGGCACCAGAGATCCTCTTCTCCCCACACACTGTGGGCGTGGTGGGCCCGGGGATCTCTGCCCTGCTGGTGAGCTCCGTGATGGACAGTGATGTGGACCTTCAGGGGGTTCTGTTGGACAACTGTGTGCTGGCCGGAGGCTCCTGCCTCTTCCCAGGGATGGGCCGTAGGTTGAGGGAGGAGGTGTCTGCTCTACTGGCCCCTCAGAGAGGGAGCTGTGTTGGCCCGGTTTCCCTGGCTGACTCTGCCTGGCTTGGGGGCTCCCTCCTGGCCTCCCTGCCTTCATTCACTGACATGAGCATTAATGCTGCTGAGTACCAGGAGTTTGGACCCAATGTTGTCCGTCACAAGTGCTTCTGAAGATGTCTTTCTGAAATATTCATTTTGTTTGTATTTTTGAAGAAGAAAACTGATATATGGAAAATAGATGTTGTTTTGTTCTTGTTCAGCAAGAAAGATATTTGCAGTTGCTATGTGAAAATAATTAATTGAACATCAAAATAGTTTTCGTTCAGTGAAAAGTCTTACTTTCTCTTAAAAAAATAAATAAAATGTATACAATAAACGCGGCCGAGCACAGAGCTGTAAGCACCTTTAAGAGCTTGAGTTTTAATTGCTTCTACGGTTACTGTCCTTATTAACTTCCCATCTCTTTTAAATGCATTGGCACCGGGAAGCTGATGAGGATCCTACTGTCTGCTCTTACGGGAACCAGAGATAAATATAACTGATAGAATGTCTGATTGATTTCTTGTCAGGACCCTGTGTTGAAGAGTGAGAGGTGAGTGAGAGAGAGAGAGAGAGAGAGAGAGAGAGAGAGAGAGAGAGAGAGAGAGAGAGAGAGAGAGAGAGAGAGAGAAAGAGAG
>JAVQIZ010227708.1:0-40078 GCA_036023535.2 Galaxias brevipinnis | reverse complement strand
TATATAATATTATTCTATGCTATATAAGACAGAGTTTGAAGTCATAACCCTTTATGGGGCTCATACTACAAGAAAGGTTTTAATAATTGATGAGCCATACCTGGTTTTCAGCTTGATGTACTTTTTCCCCAATTTTCTTTTTTTTTGTGTGTGTGTGTGTGCTTGCTAGTGTGCTCGTAAGTTTGCTCGCTCGGTTAATTATATCGCCCTAATTTTTTCATATTAGATTAAAGAGTTATATCATTATACATTCCAGTTATGAAGCGTAAGGCACCATAGGACTTAATACAATATTAATTTTTGACAAATATATTTCTAAAGCACATTTGAAAAACAGCTCAGGTTCACCAAAGTGCTGTACAAACCAGAGCAGATTTTAGAAATGATCGAAGGAAGTAGGCTACTGTTAGAAATAAGTTTTTATCAAATTTGGCATTGTCCCAAATGAATGACTGGATGAGTTATTATTTCCTAATTTATGCAATTTCTGATTAAACAAGCCATGCAAGTAACTTCAAATTTATGCTGACATTCCTGTATCTTACTTTCAAGTGATTCATGTGAACTCTCCTCCTCTAGTGTACCCAGGGACCAGTTTGCTCATTCATAATGTGCAGCAAATTGGCACTGGCATTCCTGGCTCAGAGTCTGGGCATACTCCTGCTAGGACCAACTTGTAAGGCCTCTACTTTTGGAGTAGTGGTCACAGTTGTACCTCTGGAGGGCAATTTAACAGCAGTGAGTGAGTTTTTCATGCTTCATAGTTGTGATTTGAGAAGTAAGATAATCAGAACATGGGTTGAAACTGGCTAGTTTTAAAATGTTGAAGAGGCCACCTTGACCTTTAGGGTAACATTCAGTGATTCATCCTAAACAATCCTGTTAAAAAATAGAACTAGTTTGGCAGGAACATCACCATTCCGTTTCATGCAACGTTCTAGACTGGGGCTTACTTTTGAAAGTGTTCGTTAAACGTCAGACAGATTCAACAGACATATTGCAAAGTTTTTATACTATAGTAAAGCCATGTTTCTTTGCATTTTTGGTGATTCTTATTGTCTGCAATCCTGTGTCCCCCCCATCTTTTGACAGGTTAGAGCACACTACAGTGTGATATCAGCCTTACCCTGTCCAAGTTTGACTGAAGTGTGTGCAAATAGCGAAGACTGTGAGGTCTACAACACTGCCTTACCATACATCGGTACACAACCGCTTGGTTGGTGTGTTCGCCAATGGCAAAAGACTATACCTGGAAACTATATGGCCAGTCTCACTCTGGGGTATGAGAGCTGCAAGCAACATAACACTAGTAACATATAACTTAATCCATGTAAAAAAAAAAAAATTTAAAAAAGTTTGAATACTTACCAAGGTAGACAATTTTGAAAATATATATATATATATAATTTTTGCGGATTACATATGAAGAGTTAGGCCTATTGACATTGTGAATCTTTATGTACACATGTTCAGACAAAAATGCAGCAGTTTGCATAAACATACATTAAAGAAAGCATATTTTTCTGAAATGTTTTGAATCCTGTCAAAACAAATCAATTTGATATGTGGCACATAATTGTGGCTTAATTCAATTTAAAAAATGTATCTGCTTGTTTTCTCTGCTAGGTCCAATGTTGATGTGTTTCTGTCTGTAAAGGCGGAACCCATTATTAGGGCTTACTCTGGTAAACTAAACCAGCCACCTTACTGTGGCCTTCTTCCCCCTTTGAGGTAATGCAAAACATGCAGACACAAATTACCTCATTAACTCCATTTAAATATCCAAGTCCATATTGAAACTAATGAATCTAATATAAATATTCAATAAAAGCTGTTACTGTCTTTAATGCATCTCCTCTTTTATGTTTTGTGACAGGGCTCGTGTTAACTGTCCTCACCACTTCCATTTGTCAGTCAAAGATTTGGATGGTGACAAGGTGCGCTGTCGCTTTGCCCGTGCTGACCTGGAAGAGTGCCTCAATTGCAGTCCACATAATTTTTTGAAGTTGGATGAGGTATATTTTGCTATTGTGTAAAATGATCGATAATTGTTTCATATTTTATCAGCAGTCATTCCCCTTTGATTATAATAGTAATAATAATAGTCATGCGTAACTTATAATGCTTGTTATTAGTGCAACATAGTCAACTAATCAAGAAAAAAAGTATTAGACTGCGGTCATCGTGGCTGCTACCACAAGGCTTGACAAAATATTGTCATATTAATAAAATAGTTATGGGCAATTCATGTCACACAACCTGCAGCCTACTGTTTTTAAGTGCTGACACCTGGAATAAAAGTAGTCAGTTACAAATAGTAATACCATCACTTTGTGTACAATAGTTTGGTTATGCAGTTTTCTTAGTAAACCCAGTGTTTCAAACAATAAGATGTCTATTTGACATAATTGAGGTCAATTGGGAGGTCCTGGCCAGTCTACAGGGTAAAGTATCAAAAGTGAAATCAAAATCAGCCATAAAATCTTTGTATAGAGGGAGGTCTGTCATCCTTCTGAGTGGTCATACACTAATAAATCACTCTAATGTAAATCTGTCAAGTATAACTTCCCTGCCTCAGGCATGTCTGGATTATAAAAGTATAACCTGTTTTTTTTGTTGTTTTTTACCGATTCTTTACAGGCGACGTGTATGTTGGCATTCAATGGTGAAGCTTCTGCAGGACAGTACTCTGTTGCACTTATGGTTGAGGACTTTCTGCCCGTGCCTACAAGTGGCTATGCTGCTGCCAGAAAGGCTTTAAGTTCTGTACCGGTGTATCTGTCTCTTACTGGTGAGGCTTTTTTACAAAACATTACTATTAAAGATAATCCATCTTGAGCCATATTGCATAAATAAGACTTATAAAAAGAGTGTTCTCAGAAGTCACACTAGGATGTTGCATTATTTGCATAAAATGTATTTCAAATGTTGTGCTTTTTTATTGACTTTTAGTGGAAAATGCATCCTCGAGTTGCAGCGCAGAACCTGTAGCCACTGGACTAACACCCAGAGGCGATGCCACATTTTATGTTTTGCCTTACGAGCAAATCAGCATAACTGTCACCTTCCTTTCAACGCTTGAGAAGTATGTCCTGTTCTTTGTCACTTGACTCAAGGGATGTTCTATATTGTATGCACGGGTATTTTATCATGGAAGTATATGATACTTTCCATTCTACTCTTTGGTTTCATGTTACTGCAGTAAGAAAGGATCACTGTATGGTACCATTGTACTGTCCAAAAAAGTTGTTACTATGATTTACCATCGTATCTCCGCAGAGCTAATATAATGACCAGATCAATAAGAAAAAATTTAAAAGAATTCTCCTGAATTAATTAATATGCAAGTATAATCTACCTCTATTCTTGTCAGAGTTTCAGAAATAGTAGTGGCTGGGCCCCCTGACCTGTTCAGGTTAGCACAGACAACGACAGGCTCTCTATCTACAATTACTTTATCATGGATCCGGAACCAAAACAAATTGCCCCCTCTCCTTCCCATCTGTTTCATGGCCAACACAAACAGGTAACTGTTTCTCTGTCCATATGTGTTGTTGGAGGGGGGCTAGCATATTAATTACATTTTACATTTTATGATTTAGGTTTCTTTGTGATGATTGCGTATTGATCCAAAATTCTTTGCAGTTTACAATCTGAACCCAGATGTATATGGATGTACCAAAGTAAGACCTTTTTACTAAAAATGTTTGTCAAAAAATAATTACTTAATATTAGGTAATACTATATGTATAATAAACATCCTTCATTCACCATTTGTAATGTGTAACGATATGCATTAAAAATGAAGAAAGTATGATATAAAGGACATATACAATGCTTATATTTATTAAGTGTCAGCAGCAGTGATCATAATCCTAGCATTGTCTATGGATACCACCAATATCTTTTATTTTCTATCTTTTTCAGGGCAAACAAAGACTTTACCGGCTGGAACAGGTCAAGTACCTTCTAGAAACGTATTGATAACATTTCATTGAACACAATATTTAATGTTTGTAATTTCTGTAGTTTTTTTGTCTATACCATCTCATTGTTGTTATATCTCAACATTTGTCTCTCTTTGAAAATCTTCTATTAGAACTGAAGTGTAATGAGACAGAGATGACACTGGTGCTCCCATTGTCTAGCTTAAACAATGTCAAGCCGTCTGAACTTCAGCTCAATAGTGGCTCCTGTCCTGTTGCATACAACGATACCCATCTAACTGCCCGGATCTCTCTGAATGGCTGTGGAACCAAGAAAGTGGTAGGATATCCTTTTTTTTCTACTAAGGATGCTATGCGTGCACACATTATTTTCAGAATCCATCTAAACTAATTGTCTGGTAATTTTATTTGATTTGATGTCCGAGCCCAGAGTCTCAAGTGCTATGACTGCAGGATACACATGCACTGAAATACGTATTGTTACATCCAACAGATAATTTTGTTTCCATTCAAATAAATGTTTTTTTGCTCTCATTGCTTTTTGTTTCTTAGCATTCTGGCCTGGAGCTGGTGTACACCAATACCCTGCAAAGCGTGCGCCCGTACTCTGTTGTTAGTCGACTGCCCTCGCTTTTCCTACCTGTAGCTTGTAGTTTTGGTAGGTTAGAAGCTAAAGGCCCACATGACAAGATTGTCATACCACAAGAGAAGGCGATCTTTGGTGAATTCAATTTCTGGATGGAATTTTATTTACCTGGGCAGGGACCATTTGCCAAATATACACGCATTCCTGAACCGGTAAAAATAATTGGGAGTAAACTGGATTTTCTGGACCTCCACGTGTTCGCTAACTGTTCCTTGAACAGAGCTGAGCTGTTTGTAACCAAATGTGTGGAATCCGAGACAGAGGACTTCACAAAGGCTAAACCGCTGGTGAAGCAGGGGTCTGTGCAGAACACTGAACAATCAATCAATTTAATAATATGTCAGCTGTACACAATATGGTGTGATACAGTGTACCTAAGGACAGCATTAAGGCTTGCTTGTAATTTTTCCCCCAACATATTCTTGCAGATGCAACACTGGATCTGGATCACTGGAAGTACTTACATCAAATTCCACTGTCAAGGTCTACAGGCTTGACTTGCAAAATATTACTTCACAAGGAAGTAAGGTGTGTATGTCAGATTATTGTTTGGCCAAGATTGGAACAAACTCATTAGTTTAATACAGTACAAAATAATACAATTATAAAGTAAATAATTAATGGTATTTAAAATTGCCTTTTCAATTACACTATATTTTCTGAGTTATTGCTTTTAGTCAAATTAAATTGAAATTAAAATTAGTTTCCATTTTAATGGTTTGAAACTAATTTATTTGATTACTTTGTTATTTTTCTTAACCAGTTGAACCTGATGGCCTTTTTCTCCTTTATTTTTTATTATATTTTACTTTCAAATTTCCGTGATACAAAGTTTTCATGTTACTGGAAGTTGTGTTATATTTATCCTACTTTCTTTTTTTTTTTGCATTGGGTGTCCCAATAATACGTGTTCTTTTTAAACCTCTCCAAGTCTCCATGCCTTGAATGTATATATTTTAGTCATATAAATAGTTGCTATTCTTAGAGTTTGCCAGGACAATTCATATAGACCACTTACTAAGCCAAACGAGTGCCCCTCTAAATATGTATTTTTTTAAACAAGACTCCTTAATCTGTTAGTCTTTTATGTATCTTCACTGCTTTATAAAACTTTACATACTTTATTCCCATTGCATACATGAAATATGGAACACATCTTAAAATATATAAACAAAATATAGATGAGCTGAATAGTTTTAACAAGAGACTTTTGTTTCCTCTACAGATGTATGTGGAGTGTGAAGTGAATCTCTGTATTGCCACCTTGCCCTCTCAGAAGTGTCCGAATGTATGCCAAAGGTTCCTGTACAACAGACAGTTGGTCAATAGTGTACTGACTGCAAATTATACAATCCGCTCAGGCCCTGTTAGTCTTGTAGTCACTACTCCTGCACCAACTACTACTCCTGTGTCAGCCAGTACTGTTCAGCAAACCACTGCTGTTGCACCAACTAATAATGTTGCGCTAACCACTGCTGCCGTCACCACAACAACCATCACCCCAACAGCAATTGCATGTAACATCAGCAACAGAGCTTGCATAATACTAGCCCATACCACAACCTCCTCAAAGGGTAAGGGAACTATGGTGTAGTACTGTAACAGACACATTTTTTTATTTATTTAATTTAATAACATTTTATTTAATTCCATTTGAAATCGTAAGTCAGGCCAGAAAGTTTTAGGTTTTTTTGCCCATTGAAGTCCTTATTACAGATTTAAAATAAATAGTTGCATTCCAATGCAAGCTAAACCTGATCTCCGTCACATTTTATAAGAAAAGTTCCTCCTCTGCCAAAAAGTATTCAACAGAGGGTTTACAACCCTGTTGGACCATTTGTTTGTGTTCCCTATAAGAAGCAGGTATATAAAAAGAAAAAACTATTTAACAATTTTATGGAAGTGGCAACTAATATGTTATGTTTATGTTTTCCAGCTCCAGACAGGAACTTGGCCTGGACTATGGGTGTGTTCTTCACTGGCATTCATGTGATACAACACATACATTGAACAAAAAAGTGATATGTCAAATATGAAAACATCAAAATAGCACTATAGCTTTGTAGGTTGGATGCTATTTAAATTCCACTAAGGAAAATGTTATAGATAATAACTTTTGCTATTATCTTTCATTTGCATCTTACTTAACACTGAAGTAAATATATGTTATTTAGTATTGAAATAGTAATATATTGTATGTATAGGAATAATGCTGTATGTATCATGGGTTTCTGCGGTATGGAATGCATTTGTTTTCTTGAATAAAAATCATCAACGTCTAGTTCAGATATTTAGATTCAGTTCAAAGACCTACTAGAAAAATAACTCAAGCAACAAGCTTGTGGGTTCATCCCACCTAATAATAAATAAATAACGGCTTTATAACAAGATAATAGATATAGAAATAAAAATTTTGGGAGAAACTCACAAAAGTTTATATTCTAAATAATTTACACCTGATGTTACCTGCCGATGTCCCGGTTGTGGCTATTAAAAAGGTTAATGTGTTGGCATGGAGCTGATTAGATCCGCCCCCAGTAACTGAATTTTATTTCGATAAGTAACCCATGTAATGTTTAATTTCCCACCTTTATAACGAAACCAATTTCATGAAAATCAGTTCAGAATAAGGCGAGTTGCAGTCGACTTTGTCTGCTTTGTTGCCTTCTCTCAATACACATTGTATGGTCTACCCGCGGATGTTGACGCTCCAAGATGGCGGACCTGCAGACGCAAAGCGGCGAAATACAGCCGGTCTCAATAATATCCCGGTGATTACAGCAACGACTTTCGAAGGATCTCTGTATATATGGCAGAGCCTCTATATGGCTCTGGTATATGATAACAATCTTTTACAACTAGCCACACCCTTAATCAACTCACTCGCTTTACTGACGTCAGTGATGTGTCAGTATTCGCCCGGTTGCTCACTGAACCTGGCAACACAGCACACCGGCAGTTGTTAGGGACTAGAAAACTAACCATATTCTACTAACAATTATCTAGCTACTAACCAACTTGTTCAATTATTTTAAACTAGCTGCTAAATAAGCTCACAATAAGTCTGAACAGCGGCGTCTATTATTTTTGTTAATCGTCATGACATGACGCCCCAACCATACTCGTTCCAATAAAAAATATTATCATCCCACACTAGGTAATGTTGTTTCTTGCTAGTAACTCGCTAGCTTGCGTTTTTAAGTAGTCTCAAGCTCGAAACGTTGTGTATAATACTTTTCTCTTCCACTGTGGTATTATGTAGTTAGCGTTAGTTGCTTATGTTTCACGAGTTTATATCGTGTGGCCAATATGCTAACACAATCAAACCAGCACAGCAATGGCGCTAGGCAGGGTCCTTAATCTATTGAGAAGGGTACAGCTGAGCTACCTACGTGAACAATGTATATCCTCGTAAGACACGGGTAGGCTTTGCTGTAATGTTAACATGTCGCCATGAAATAGTTGAGAACGTGACAAATTGAAAATTGTACGTGCTATTGCTGAAATCTACTTATCAGTTCTGGCCTCCTTGACGTGATACTGTTATTGGTTTAGTTACTGATGCCATACAATTAAGACTTTTTTCAGCTGTCAAAAAAAATGGCCTAATTAGTGAACCCATAGGTTGTTTGTTTACATCCTCACACCCCAATCTAGGTTTTTTTTAAACAGCAGTGCTACACAGCTGTTGACTGCGTTGTAGGGGAAATACTACAATGCAAGTCTGGCTGTCATTGAGTGCTTTTAAAACCTGAGAGTTAGTGTAGATTTAAATAGCGTGAGCTGTACTCTGAAATCCTTGATTATTCATGTATCTGTACAGTGTGTTTCAGGGATACTAGATATTAGTACCCCTTTCTTTGGGTGACTAGAAAAGTGCTATATCAACGGCAATCAATTATTATTATTATTGTTTGCTGTCCTCTCAGGTCGCACCTTGTGGCTGATGCAGTTTCCCTCTGAACCGGCAGAATGCAGCGGAAGACAAACATTCAGATTATCAAATGGGAGGACTTGGACAAGAGGAAGTTCTACTCTTTCGGGGTTTTTATGACCATGACCATCCGGGCAACAGTCTACCCTGCCACTCTGATCCGCACCCGGCTGCAGGTTCAGAAGGGGCATTCTCTTTACAGTGGAACTTGAGATGCCTTCTTTAAGGTCCTTCGAGCTGAGGGAGTTAGTGGCCTTTACAGAGGCTTCATGGTAAACACGTTCACACTTATCTCAGGCCAGGCGTACATCACCACTTATGAGCTGGTGAGGACGTATGCATCCAGCTACTCAAATGACAACACAGTCAAGTCACTGGTGGCAGGTGGCTCGGCCTCACTGGTTGCCCAGAGCATCACTGTTCCTATTGACGTGATTTCTCAGCAGCTAATGATGCAAGGGCAGGGGGAGTACCGCACTCGCTTCCAGGTACAAGAGAAATTGAAAGCAGGAAAACCTAAAAGGACTTTTGGTGAAACCAGAAACATAATATCTCAGATTTTTGCTGTCGATGGGATGCGAGGCTTCTACAGGGGATATGTGGCATCACTGCTTACTTACATCCCAAACAGCGCTGTCTGGTGGCCTTTTAATCACTTTTATACGGGTAGGAGACGTGTCTCATTGGCTTTGCTTTTTGTTTGTAGCCTAATTTTTTGTCCTTATCTATTTATATATTGTTTATATGGAAAAGACAGACATATTTTAATATGACTGTTGTACAGCCTTTAACCTTATGATATAAATTCTCTACAGAACAGCTCTTAAAACTGGCCCCTAGTGAGTGCCCCCATTTGGTTCTACAAGCCTTGGCTGGACCACTTGCTGCTGCTACTGCATCCACCGTTACCAACCCAATGGATGTGGTCAGAGCAAGAGTTCAGGTAGACTTCACTCTCTTATTATTTTTTTGCAAATGGTTCTGTAGATCACTTGTGGAGTTTGCAAAGTTAAAAGTTTAAATTATTGACCCATAATTTGGGAATGTGGAAAACAGTCACAGAATACGAACATAAACCAAACTTCTTGTAACTTACTTTATATTATACTGTGTTTTTTATTTGATTCACAAAATAACTTCATTATAAGATGTGTATGCTTTTTATTATCTAATATATTTATTTATCTAAACTTTGTATGTTTCTGTGCAATTTCTAAGAGTGAATGTAGTAGTAAATGAGAAAGTGAAATGAGGAAATAAATCTTAAATTATACAGCTCTGAAAAAAATCAAGAGACCACTGCAAAAATGATCAGTTCCTCTGGCTTTACCATTTATAGGTATGTGTTTGAGTAAAATTAACATTTTAGTTGTGTTCTATAAATTATGACAACAATTCTCCCAAATTCTAAATAAAAACATTAAGCATTTATTTACAGAAAATTTGTCAAAATAACAAAGAATATGCAGTGTTTTCAGACCTCAAACAATGCAAAGAAAACAAGCTAATATTTAAACAAAATACTTGTAACTTTAAAATCAATATTTCGTGGAATAACCCTGACTGTGAAATCACAGCTTTCATTCAACCTGGCATGCTCTCCACTAGTCTTTCACTGTTGGGTGACTTTGCCACTCAAGTCGCAAGAAATTCAAGCAGCTCTGCTTTGTTTGATGGCTTGTGACCATCCATCTTCCTCTAGATCACAACACATTCCAGAGGTTTTCAATGGAGTTCAAGTCTTCAGATGCCTGGCAATGACAGGGTCTTGATCTGGTGGTCCTCAATCCACACCTTTATTTTTCCCAGCGCTGTAGTTTAAAAGAAACGGGACTACTATTTCAAGGGTTCGCATTATCAAAATGTTATCTTAAGTCTACCTGAATATGTGGTGTGTGTTTGATTAACAGGTTGAAGGTAGAAGCTCGATTATTGACACATTCAGGCAACTTATTGTCGAAGAAGGATTTTAGGGGATGACCAAAGGACTGTCTGCACGTATCATTTCATCCATTCCCACAGCCATTGTTATGGTAGTTGGCTATGAAACACTTAAGAAAGTGAGTCTGCGACCTGAGCTGGTTGATTCAAGACACTGGTAGAAGATGCTCAAGGCACGGCTGACATTGGCCATGTTTGATTTGGCCCAGAGTATTATACATAATTATAACAATAGAGCAGAATATATTGACCAAGTTAAAACTCTCCTTATCCACATATTTTTTTTACCGCCTTTTTCAAACTGCCGTCTCCATAAGCTTAAATTAGTTTTTAAGGTAAATATGATGCAAAGATGTATCTCTCTTACATCTATAACATAACATGATTAATTTGAATCAATATATGATACAGGCACACATTAAATATTAGTGGAGATACTTACAATTACATATACATTTACAATTACAGTTTCACAGTGTAGGCCTCTACTTATGGTAAAACTGTAATTGGCATGCTAAAGCATCTATGATTTCTAGAATTTTTGCTATAGGGAATAATGCACTAAACGACATTACCTATGAAGTGTTGATTTTTCATAGTTAAACATTTCCTGTATAGTTAGTTCCTGGAATTTATACCTAGATTATACAAGAAAAAATGCTGTTCATGGTGGGTCACAAGCAATTAACTCATCAGTATAATGGATGCCATGAATGATCCTTTTCAACACAGTTGTATGTTTCTTTAAAAAATTATAACAATATTTTAGTAAACTGAAGATAAATATATATATATATATATTTTTTTTTTTGCAGTTATTCTTGAATATTGATTGTATACGTCTTAAAGGAAAGCCCATGACAAAGACAAGTGATGGGTGATTATTATCTGTATCTATATAATAATATATATAAAGCTTGAGCATGCATACATATTGTAGTAACTGCAACTCATATCTACCCGCATGGATCCTAATGTCAGTCTTACTTTACTTATAATATGGCGATTTAATATGACGGACACACTGTGAGTAGGTATTTTAAGCCACAGCACCTGCCTAATCAGCTAATTTGTTTTTAACTCTGATGTTTTTCAATTCTTACCAAACAACATAAACTGCCTGTCCAGATATTTTTATGTGAAGTATAACAAAGTCTCCAAAGTGCTTGGTTGTATTTTTAATCCCATGGGTTCGTTTACTTTGTCTACAGGTGGAGTTTTGGATAACTGAGCCTGCTACTTTTACAAATTGGTTTTAAAAGAATATAAACTATACAAAACTACACCAGCTGTGAACAACAATCATTTGTGTAGCTGACATTCCAGGCTTGATGTTTTAGCAGGTACCTGCAACAAAATTTGCTTTCATGACTTAGAATAGTGTTGCATCTCTCATTGATTCCCTTAAGACCCGCATGACAACTACTGTAATACTTGTTGGTGTAGAATGCACCAACTCTCAGCAAACCTTCAATTGACCTATTTGAAATGAGAAAGTGATACATAGTTATGATAGACAGTGTACAACCTTAGTCTATTGAACAGAGTTTAATGCCAAACATTATACACTGCTTTAGTGGACATCATAATTTAAAAAATAATCAAACAAATGACAAAAAGAAACTGACAGTTAATGGTGTCCAAATTAAGTTGCGAGTTTATGTACAATTCAGCCGCATTTTCCCATCTTTCATAGTTATCACTGTTGACCTAAATATAGAAATAAAACCCTATGTACTAAGAATCTTTCAAAGATTGTCTATCTGCTAAGAGTACCATTAGTTCTTGCCAAAAGTTCTTGATTGAAGCTGTTTAGTAATTTTTTTTTATGAATTTGCAGGACTTCTTTGGTTATTCTCCAAATAACCTTTCAAAAGCATTACATGTTATAATTCCTTCAACATAATTTAGGAGTATTGTATTATTAGTAATAATATTGTACTAATATTCACATTATTCTAGTGCCTGGTCAACATTTTCCTATACAACGCCTTACACATGATAAATTGAGATTCAGAACCGGTGTATAGAAAAGTGGGGCTTTGTGAGGGATTATAATATACATACATCAAAATAGTATAAAAAAAACTAAGTACAATTGTTTTCACCTCCAGTCTCTGCAAGCCTTCTATTATAACATCGGATTCATAAACAATTGGCAGATGGAGAAATTATATAAAATACTTTCCTCTTGACTTCCTGCATTTTTTGAAAGGAATGAACATTAATTCATGGTACAAAGAAATATAACAAATATTTTAACACACAGCAATTGATGAACGTATTGCTTGTTTGTTGCCTGGTAGAAATGTGGTATGGTTAACATACATGCATTCTTATGGAATTATGAAATTATCTGAATAAGTTGTGGATAGTACACTGATAGTAAAACAAAAATTGTACAAGCCATGATTTTTTGTTTTTTTTTGTTTTACATTACAGCTGTTTGACTTATACAGTTGCATACAATCTAGCCTTGCATAATACAAGGTAGGCAAAATATACATAAAGACAAATAGATAGTACAGGGAAACTTAAGTGTTTTGTAAAATAGACACTTAAAAACAGTTTCCCCATTCACTGGTGACAAAGACAAGTGAGAAAGTCTCTTTCAGAGGTGAGACATTTTGTTTTAAGAACAAAAAGAAAACTACTGACAACTTCAACAGTACAACAAAACACAATATAAAAAGAAAAACATCTAATAAATATATTTTGGTAAAAATTATTGTTGTTAAAATGTTTGTATTTTTGATATTTTTCACCGACTTGTATCTTAAATTCATGTTACTTTGCAAGGGTTTGCTACACATAAAGAAACATTTATGTAATAAAGAAAATATGAAAAAGCATTGTACATAGTTGGTCATTACTCTACTTCATTAAATGGCAACACAGTATTGGCATGTTTTATTGTCAAATATTTGCTCAGCAGTAGCTAATATAGGGCAGTATTGCCTGCCACTCTGGGGAAAAAAAAACATTCAGTGGCTGACAGGATTTACAATTTACAAATTGAGATGGACACCTAATTCAAACATATTTTAAAAGTCGTGTCTGCACTGATATTGCCACCTAAATGCCATGTGAGAAATGTAGTCTTTAGTCGTTACTTCTTAATGAACTAATCAGTGTAAATTCTATTCTAATTAATGTAAATGTTCTTAGCTAGCCAACCCACTAATGATGAACTCCTGACAAGAAGAGATTCCATACTTTGCATTAATCTGATACCAGTATGATTTTTGCATCATAATGCCTTAATCATTTTAGACTCACAGTAGGAAAGGTCCAAGTAAAATCTTCGGTAACCCTTATCAGTCAAAATATTACAAGCTTGGTTAGAAGATTCTTGGGTAATAAGAAACCCCTCAAATTTGGCATTGGAGTCTTAAGGAGACAGACAGGTCCATAGTACCAAGACATTAGCTGACCCAATGATTATTATAAGATGTCATTTTTTTCCAATTCCACAGTCACTAAAGGGCTCCATATTTCACAAAATACTTGTTAACGTTTAGGTAATGGAGGACCTGTTTATTGCAAGATGTTGAACAAGGCAGCAGACCTTCTCGTCCCTCTCCCATCAGCCATGTGCGATTTTCAGCAGACATTTCGCTGGTTACATGCTCTTTGGCCCAGTTGTCCACTATTGCTTGGAAGCGTCTGTGCAGACGTGTATTCACTTGCTGGTGTGACTGAAAAAGACAACAAACAGTGGATTCAAAAGTGGTTTAAAGAACAAATGCACAAACACATTCCAGATAGTTCCATAGGTAAGAGGGTTTTGTTGTTGCAATTATGTTATTTGAAGAACGAAAAAAAGAAATATTGACCAGGCACAGCTAGTAATGCTGACAATTAGCAATAGACATTTTTGTCAATGACTAAAGAGTGACCAGGCATAAAGTAATTGGTGGACATTATCAGCAAGTGAAAGGTGAAATTGAGATAACATATGCATTATTTACTTTTCCTTAAAAAAAACATACTTGTGGCTCTTCAGAATGGAATAACTTACCGTAACCTAACCCTAAATTAAAAGATGAATGTAAATTTACTGATTTGAAATAAAATTGTCCAGTACACAATATAAAACAGTATTTTAAACCTTATTCTAAGCACAAAATACTTGAATAGAGGTTACACAAAGTATTAAAATGCTTGCCCTTATGAATTTCATCCAGCTAGACAGGGTGACACTATATCACACCATGGTGTAAAAGAAAAGCATATAGGTGAGATACAATCAACTGCACTCGTTGGAATTTGGTACATGCATCATTTAACACATTCCCAGTCATTTAGCCTATCTTATAGAGTCAACCCCACATATTTCATACCAATTTAATCTACTACTGATTGGAAGAATAAGCTAGGACAAAATTACAATAGTTTTACCACCAAAGCTTCTGTTTGCCCAACAGTAAAGTAAATACAGGTAGAAAAGCCAACTTAAAAGATTAAAAAAAAAAAATAGACAAAAACTAACCTGGTGAGCACGAGTGAGTGCAGTGCGCCTGTACATGTAGTCCTCAGATTTGAAGACGTACACCATCTTGTAGGAGTTCAGCTTGAACATACACTCCATCTTCATTTCCTCTGTACTGTCCAGGGACTTCTCAGGTGATCCCCTGGACATTCTCTCTCGCTGAAGTTGTTCCCACCCTCTCTGACATTTTCGTATCTTCCGGAGATTCCTGACAGGAGGAATAGACAGATAATCTAAGATGAGTACTACATTCATTTTAAATCCGTTAAAGGGCAAAGTTCAAACAAATGTAAAGGTTTAACACGTGCACACTACATTTTAGGATAACATTTCCAGTACATTGATTTCTGGCAAAAAAAATCCAACATGATACCAAAGACGATTTAAACAGATATTTTATTTACATAAAGCTGTAGCATCAATGCCAATGTTATAAAGTTTGAGAAGACTGTCCCTTTAACTGCATTTGAAACTCATGCATAGCAACGCAACATAATTTGAGGAAAAAGGAATCGAATATTTAGTGGCAATGTATGTAGAAACCGCAACAGCATATCTGTACTGTGCACTTCCGTTCCACATTCAACTGTAAGCTTAAATATCCTTGGCAAACAATATGTTTGTTAATCAATTCAAAATATTTTTGGCAGGCATTGAAAATGCAATTATTCACCTCGCTTGTATGAAAGTTTTAAATGTGTACTTACCAAACAATGTAAAGGAGAGCGAGGATTGGAACCATGAAGCATTTTATTTTATTTTATTTTTTTTGCATTCAGGGCTCCACTTTAGACAAAAGTAAGGAGGCCAATTTCAAATAGAATGTGAAAACACAATATTGCTGCCAAAAGGGTTAAAAAGCCAAGATATGGGTTGAAAATACACTACTTTGATGTCCACATATTTTTACAATGTAGAGAGCATTATGATCATGCAATGAAGACCAAACTTAACTGCAAATGACTGCTAGTTTTGTCTACCATCTATTTTTGAATGTAAAGTTATGTTTACTCAGTATTGCACCAACCCAAAAAAGATTTAATATGAAGTACAGACAAAAGGTGAGGGAGATCACTGAAAATATATAATACTTAATAATAAAACATTTGCAATGGGTTAAGAGGGACACAAAGGGATTTTTTTGTCTTGTGTAAAAGATATATCTTGAAATGTTAATGATAATGGACAGCCATCATAAAAAGCAAAAAAATAACCAATAGTCAAACGTAGACACACTTGATTAACAATTGTTGTCTCTGGCTTAGAGGACACAACCATCCCAAACTCCATGCAATGCACGGAGATGTCTGGAAAAAAATACACAAACATTTGAACATACAATTCAAACCATTGTTTTATTCACAAGCCTCTCTACTATACAAATTTGTTGGAGATATGTGCTTGATCATGGATTTATGATATTTCAGCACATGGCGTATAAAAATTTACCCACAACAAAAAACTTGCAACTCGAGTGCACTGTATACTGAAATAATTTTACACATTATATGGAGTATAATTAACACCCAACCTTTGATTGGACAACACAGACAGTTATCTAAACAGTGATTAAATAGGTCAGATACAGGACGTCTTGTCTGAATACAATCCCAAACACAGGGCATGATAATGTCAAGGTAACCTAAGTTTCCAATGCAGTTCTTCAAATATACAGTAATGGCCTGGAATTGGCAATCACCTCCCAGTTCTGTATCAGTACCACAGAAAAATGGCCATAGTGAGATTGTTATAGACTAGTTAAAAAAGAAAGCATTGCCGTGTCAAATATTTTTGCTCATTTAAATAATTATATACTTGCAGAGAAATTATTTGTTATACAAAACCAAAATATGTGATGGTATAAAAATAATTATTCCTACATACAAGTGATATTAAAGGCTAACCCATTTTTTCTGTCAAATTCAACCACTGTTGATGTCTTATCTGTACAATAAAAACATTTGAAATGTATTACACTTAGAAAAAACTAATCTAATGATTAAGTGACTGGTCAGGTGGCTTGGAAATTCAAATGGAATATAACTAACCAACTATCTAAAATTCACAATACTGATAAATAATGGGCCTTGTTAAAAAGAAATTAAATTGCTGCATAAATAAATAGTCCTCTATTAGACAAGGCCATAAAGTGCAATCTTCACGAGATAGAGGGAGAAGTATGCTCTTAATTTTCAAAGCCAATTATTTATCCAGACAGGAAGACAAGCACCGCAAATTCTCTCCAGCATTTCAAGTATTAAAAAAAAGAAAAGCAAAAGACCACCAAAAAACTTTGCCAGTCATGTGGCTCCTTTATGTCACTGACAGAGGCCCAAAAAAAATAAAGATTACAGAGGGCATTAAAAGTTGGCCTTGAGCATGAACAGGCCCAGTACTGTTTTTCCTTGTCAGGAATTCACTGGTTTTGTTTTTTAGAATAAGAGTTTCGGCAGCAGGCTTGGCTTGTAAAACAGTGCCCTTTCTGGCTAGCTGGTTGGTTGGTTGGTTGGTTGGTTGGCTGGCTGTATGGCAATAGCATTTAGGGCAGATGCTTGAGCTGTGTGTAGACGGGGACACACAGTTGGAGCCTCACCTGGGGAGGAACACAGGCTTCTGTGCTAGATGATCGCGCAGCTCTGGAGACGCCGAGTCCGAGTTCAGATACATTCCCACATAGTCAGACCATCGCTGTGCAAAGGGAAGGAAACAGTCAATTTGGGTTCAATTGGAATGGTTTCATTAATTTAATTAAGATCTCCGTTACAATATTCTAAATGTTTTGATTATATAAATGTGTTAAATTCATAACCTTTTTTACCCTGAGACAGATAACACTCCTTATACAAATGTGTGCATAAATGGAGACACATGCACATTCTTTTACTAATACTCCCTCACCTCTGCCTCAGCGGGTTCATCAGAGATATCTTCTTCTGTATCAAGAAGCTCCAAAGCTAAGGTTGTGCTTCCTCCACTCTTCACAAACATCAACTGGGCCAAACAAAATGTATTACCAAAGAGAACGTTTATTAGTTCAATGCAGTTAGGGGGAGGTTAATGACAACTGGAGTGAGAGTAAACATTTTTGGACAATGAAGATCAATAGCTGATCAAATAATACTGCTGACGAAAGACAGGAACAAGATGATCAAGCTCTTCTGAAGTCTGCTCATCCAGGTAGCCTTTTTAGCCAACTACATTGCAATATAAGTGTTTCTCGATTCAAGACTTCTACTCACAATAAGGTTTTACAGTTTAAAGGTTAGCACGTAGCTAGATGGCTACATTGAGAATGCTGACTAAACTTTAAAGCCACCAAAAACAATGTAAAAACGATTTTATAGTTTTATATACTGAACTACTTGGACATCCAAAGACATCCAATGGAGCAACTTCTTATCAATTTACCTTAAAACAATTTTCTTCTGACATGAGCTGCTCTGCCTTGCGCTGGTAAACCCCTTCAGCAGCAGCTCGAGAGGCCTGAGTGGCAAGGGTACCCCCCGTGGCTTTGTTGGCACTTTCACTCCGGTACAGGTCCGTCACACGCACACATACATCATCACTTACAAGGTGCTGGAGCTAGAAACAAACACATGGAGCACCATCAAATATTGCCGTATAAAACACTTTTTTTACTGCACACTGAAGCCTTTGCTGAGCTTACCTGTCGGACTATACTCTGAATCAATTTGTCCATGGTAAAGGTGATGTAGGCATGGATGGTGAACATCTCCCGCAGGGAGTCCTCATATTGAGCTGGGTCCATGTTGCCATCCAAAAGGTTCCTAACCATTTCCAGAAAGGCAGAGTAGTAATCCTCTACTTCAACATCCACTGAAAAGTCAATATAAAAAAAAAATAAAGGCAATTATTTTTCTTGTAAAAAGGGTCAACCTAGGATAGAGTCACTGGTGGCCAATTTCTATTATGTAATTTTTTTTAAACAAGTTATACCATTAAAATGTTATATCCTACATTCAAATCTGAAATTGCATTTTATGAATGTGTTGCTAAACTTACTGGGCTCTTTCATTCTTAGCTGAGTTGCAGGATTCTCGTTCTTTTCCCGTTTAATGCCCAAGGCTTCTTTCTCCCACTGTCGCTCCTGTGCCTCCTCCTCAATCTGTTTTTCAGCCTGCCTGTAGATACGTAGTAACCGCGAGCAAAGGATCTGGTGCAGGCGTTGGAAGACGTACCAGTTGTTGTTGACATAATACAGGTTATAAGCTTCGTCCGCATTCCGTAGCTTCTGAGCCCCACTGTAACTAAAAAGAAGTTTGGACTTCGAGGCACCCCCTGGCAACCCGTTGTGCTTTTTTGTGCTGTTTTCATCCATCTCTGCGTCCTCTTCCTCGTCGTCATTCTCTTCCTCTACGTCAGAGAGCTCCCCACGTCGTACGAACAACATGTCTGGAATGAAGTGGTGGATGACCTGTTTAATCTTGTACTTGTCCTCTTTCTGGATGCCCACCTGTCTCTTTACATGGTGGATGATGAGTGCGGCAGCGTCTTCGAGGATCTGACTGTCCTCGTAGGACACAGTCAAGTGTGGACCACTGGACTGGGTGGCAGTGTCATCAGATACCTGCTCCTGGCGCTATAGGGAATTATTTTCATAAGTGTGAATATACAGTAAATTGTGCCACTTGTATGTAATATATACTGTATTAATGCAGCTTGACAGTATGAGGGGGTTCAGAGAATGCATGCACAACAATGCTTTCTTGTTTTAGGATGAGCAAAACAGGCTCACAAAAAGTGCCTTACCTCATCATATATTGTCTCAATTTCATTAAGCAAAGTCTTGGAGCGAAATACTTTTGGATCGTTTTGTTTGAAGTTGATGCCTTGATGGTCAAGAGACTTCAAGTAGTATTTTTCATTCTGCTCCCTCCAAATTTTATTGAAGCCTCTCTGGGCTTCTCTCCACTCATCCTCTTTCATTTTCAATCTGAAGAAAAATAAATAAAAAGTAGAGTAGAGGAGAGTAGAGCATTAAACAATTTGGGGATTTCTAAACACGAATCAAAGTTTAAATAAGGCACACAAACATATTTTAGAATGTGAATTTCACCCAACCTTTTCAGCACTATTGGAATAGACACTGCAGGGTTTCGCTTAAGCCCCTCAATGATGTCTTGAGCCTTGTCTCCGTATATCCTCTGAATGGCCTTGCGGTGGATGACCTCGGAGCAGCCGCCGATGGTGTTGTCCAGCCTAAACCGGAGCTGTTCCTCGGCAGACATGCGTGACAGCTTTCGCTGTGCCGTCTCCAGGGCTCTGATGGTAGCCAGATTGGTCTCCAAAACAAAATCCAACTGAAGGGACATGCAAGGTTGTAATATAGCCCAGCATGAAATAAAACGCTTATGAGTAACATAATAGAACTGCTCCTCACCTCAAAGCGCTCATCCTCACATCTGTATATGTGTTCCTCATACTGAGTCTTTTTGGAGCTAACAAATGTTGAGTCCTCTGACCAGGACGGAAATGATACCCACGTGTCATTCAGAACCTAAAATGCAACAACGCATAGTATTTACTGGTCAACACGAATAAATAGATAACTTTAGTTTGTTAGTAAATAAAATGTCTCAGTGTGACAGTCGATAAGATCTTCACCTCTCTGCACAGCGGCGTCCTTCCTGTGCACTTGGGTTGCTGGTAACTCTTGGGAAGTGCCCTGTAGCTGGAGCCCAACCTCTTACAGGACGCGTAGTCGATTTCCATGGCAATGCCCTCTGTGGCCCTCTCCTTGGGGAAGCTCTCGATGTGAGTAGACTCTCTGTATCCCAGGAAGTTCTTGAACCACGAGAATAGCTCAGCAAATTTTCTAAGAGATATTATTCCATAATTAAATTGCTGGTCTGCAAACCAAAATAATCTTCCAAAGGTTTTATATAAATAGTCCATCATAATAGTCATAATGTATCCAAAACAAAAATATTACTTTTGGTGTCTGTATCAAGAAACATACCCGAGGAATGGTATCACTAACTGCACAAGCTCTGCTCGCGAAATCACCTCCTGGTTGAAGATGAGCAGACATCGTAAGAAGTTTTCGTAAGCCTCGGAGCTCCGGAGTGTTTTCCTTACCTGTGAACATCAGTTTTGGGTATAAACATCACATACTCATGTAACTGTGACCATTAAGTGTAATCACGATCAGGATGTAAGGTCACTACAAGAGTGAACAACAAAATGGTTGAATCCATGGCATCTGGCATTTAAAAGTGAAGGCTATTTCATTCTGGTCTGATATTCTGAAAGTTAAGTGGAACATTATAAATAAAATCGTACTGCGAGCAAGACCACCTTCATGAACCTCATCCAAGCTGTTTCTACTCTAAGCATCTTTTCATCAATTTGTTGTAAACTAACATTGCTCTTTCTCAATCCCTCTGGTGAGTGATTTCATCCATGAATACAACTGTAATCACCTTCTGCTTAAGATAGAAACTAACATTGCTGATTGCTGACCTAAGGAAATAACATAAATGAAAGGACCTTTTCAAAGAACAAAGATTCAGTCCCAGTGCTGTGCTTGCTGACTTCAGCCATGGCATGGTCCTTGCCCAGCAACTTAGGTTTCTTCTGCAAAAAATAGAGCTTATTAGAGTGATAATGCTTTATGTGACATTAAGAGAACTGTAATTACTAATGGAATTGGAAAGGAAGAGCAGTGCATGGGCCACTGCATGACCTCCATGCAGTCTTCTGTGGAAAACAATTGCCAGATAATCGGTGGCTTCTCAGAGAAATTTTGGTTCAATAGAAAATGACACATAGAAAGAAATAGTTCAGGCAACTTAAGCATAATGATTCCATGCGGCCAGCACGTGAAGCAAGGGATTTTGTTTAGAGAACCGTTAACACATTTAAGATCTTCTATGAAAATGTTTATGAAGCCCTAACACTTAACCGCAACAGGTTCTCTGAAGCAACAGGTCAATGCTGCATTTTTTGGAAAAGCCTTAAAAACTACGAAAGCTAGAGTCTATACTAGTGAAATGTACTTTTAAGGACAATAATATCATTTACATTTTTTTTTTCTGAGGTGCTTATGCAGACTACCCTACACACATCAATTTATGGATGGGAGCCTATGAACCAAATCTCTCAAGGTGACATTTGCTGAGTAGGATAGCCCACAACAGGTCTAAAGGTTGAACAAAGTTTAGGATCCCAAATAGCAAAAGTTAGGCCACCTTCCATTTTAAATCTATACTTTAGAGTAAGGCAAGTTTAGTTAAGTGTTAGGGCTTCATTAACATTTTCATAGAAGATCTTAAATGTGCTAACAGTTCTCTAAACAAAATCCCTTGCTTCACGTGCTGGCAGCATGGAATCATTATGCTTAAGTTGCCTGAACTATTTCTTTCTATGTGTAATTTTCTATTTAACCAAAATTTCTCTGAGAAGCCACCGATTACCTGGCAATTGTTTTCCACAGAAGACTGCATGGAGGTCATGCAGTGGCCCAGCAACTCACTTTCCTGCACACTTGCATACCCCATATCCCAAATATAGAAGGTCACTTTTTCTTTACCTTAACAGGGGGTGAGGTTCCTACTCCCGAATGCCTCTTAATTGGTAGGCCGTTTTGGTTTAGTCTTTGTTTGCTGTTTATTAGGGGCCTCTTCACTGTGCCTCCATGATCATTGCGAACAGACTCTGCCCTGTCAGCTGTAGTCTTGTTCAATAGCTAAAGAAATAAAATTTAAAAAAACGCATAAAATAACCAAAAAAACATGCATGAACAAAATAAAATGTCGCTTTTACACTATTACAATTCCTTGGTTTTTGGTACATTTTCAGAATACACACTCACAGCACACACTCACCACTGTGCTGTTAGCATCCGGTAGGAACTGGCCAAACTCTGAGAGCAGGTCCTCTTGGTTCTTGAAGAGCCTTGCAACTTTAGCATAGACCTCCTGCTCAGTAAGTGCTGGAGTGTAGTTTCCACCCGCTTCTTTAGCATTGCGCTGCTCCTTCTGTAAAAAGAGACAGCTATATTTTATTGAAGCCATTTAAGTCTATTTAGGGAATACAGTCTTTGGAAGTCTTGTTGGCTAATGGGCTACTAACTGCTGTCATTACTCAGTCTTATGAGACTCCCTTACCATTGTTATCAGAGAGTACCTCTCGTCGCTCTTACCTGGTATGTGTGCAGGATCTCCAGGAAGGCTTTGTAGATGTCAGGCTGGCCCTGGAAACGGTTCTTAATCTTGTTGACGTAGTTGATGGCGTGATTGAACTCCACTGGCTGGTTGTTCTGCAGTGGTGGTCCACTGAAAGGTGTGCTGCTCACCGGTGTTTGGGACTGGACCGAGGGGGATCGCGGGGAGGCATACGAGGGGATAGATGGGTTAGGCTGGCTGGTTGGGGTCAGGGCTTGACACTGCATTGGCTGCAATAAAAAAAATAAGACAACGAATGAAGTTTCTTGATACCGACCAGAAAACATATTACAACGACATTTGAATAGGCATACATTTGATTGTTTGATCTATTCCTTTACCTTGTTAGGCTTTGCTGGTGTGGGCTGGGTGGGTAGAGCTGGTGCAGCCGTGGTAGGGGGGCCTGGCTGTGGCACTGCCTGGTGGTGTTGGTGGGGCACAGGCGGTCCAGTAGAGGGAATGTTCTGGACGGTAATGCCATGTGGAGTGATGTAGTGAATCTGACCAGGCGTAGTAACATTCACCAGTTCGTTGGTCTGCACTTCGATTTTGTAGCCTGGCGGCAGGAAGGTGTTGAAGCCCATGATCAGGTCTGGGTGGCCCTTGAAGAGCTGAGACACTCGACTGATCACGCCAGGGGTGTCAATGCTGTTTTGAAATAATAATAGGTGAATAGGTCTTTCTACATGTCATTATCATGCCATCAAATATGTCTTAATATTCTGCATGCTGTATGTGGCAGACTAGTCTATCACAATTAAAATATGGAAAATGTGTGACTAGATAATTCCTTACAAACAAAATATGTACATAGATCAATCAATCAATCATATCAATGTGATGAAAAGACCCAACTACAACTTACCTCTGGGATTTGAATTCTTTCATAATATCAAGAAAGTCATTATAAACTTGAGGGTGATTCCCAAACTGCAGTTTTACTTGGTCCAGATAGGACAGGGCATCTTCGACCTATAAATACAGGAATTATGACACTTTTAACGCTTTACCTTTGTCCGATGCTCAACTACATTTCTCATACGTGGAAAAACAATACCCAAATATAATAAATGACAGTAAATTGTGGTGACAGACCTTTAATCGCTGAAACTGCTGTTGTCCCTGGGACGAAGCCATGGGGGTAGGAAGGTGGGCGTGGCTCTGGACCACTGCAGGCCCCTGGGATTGGACTGCTGGACTGTGAGGATGAGGCCCAGTATGAGCCGTTGGACTATTGGCATGTACATGTCCACTGGCACCTTGGGGCATTGTGGGAACCTAAGTAGGCAAAAGTGTACATTTTAAAGTAGATTGAAATACTTAAAAAAAAAAAAAAAGTTTATGTATTTATTATCCGTGTAGGCCCATCCAGACAGCAATTTGTTTCCTTTTTTACTCTCATATGTTTCTGATTTGGAGCAAAAGGTGGGCACAAAGAATAGAAACTGAGAAAATTGGACTACGTGCAAGAAGTTGTGCAAGTTTCCAAGCTGAAAGTTAATGTGCTGTGAAGTGGGAATCTACTCATATTAGCCTTTGGCACCACCATGTGGAACACAACAGCAACAGCTAATTTAGCCAAGCTAAATTGAGGAGGATATTCTCTTATCAACAACAATAATAATATAGACTTATGATAAAGCTGGAAAGACACTTTATGCCCTTCGACTAATAATAGAGTGCTCAATGTTATAAACTGCTGATAATTTTCACCAACAATAAACAATAACAAGGCTTGCCAGGCAGTCAGTTTGTATTGGACTTAAAGAGGAATGAAGAAGTGGCCTACCTGGTAACCTTGTGGGATGGAGTACTGGATGCCAGCAGAGGGCTGCATGTTGTCTGTGACTGCCTCATACACAGCTGGGGCTGTAGCTAGAATACGATGCTGAAAGCCCTCTGCTATGGCCTGGACTGGGAGACAGCGCTGTTGCTGCTGTGACGCAAATACAGTTTCCTGATCCTCCACACGCCTCTTCATTGTATACTCATACTCAAAGGATCTAAAGTGTACATGCAGAGTTTACATGTTATTACAAACTGAAATAATAATTACATCTATAGTGCTAAATCCAACATTAAATAGCACCACATGCTTTTTACTCTCTATTGCAGGGGTATTTTCGTTTATACCTGCCAACGCCCACAAGACATAAAACATGTACATACAATTGGTAGGTCTAAAGAACATCATTACATAAACACTGTCAAAACCTGAATACAAACATAAACAACAGCGCAATACCATGAAAATGTGGTGTATGTTTTACTAGGCCAATAACACTATATACTTGGATCAAATGAAAAATCTACTTATAAAAGAAAAAAAATCGAATCTGCTAACAGTGACAGCAAGATAAAAAAAATGTTTTAAACCTTTTGGCCTTGAAGTAAACGTATCCTCATCAATTGTAATATTTTCACCGCCAACACAAATTGTAAACTCAGTGATGTCTGCCAACCTATTTACAGTGGCACAGTGTGTCGCCCAAGGAGTGTGGAACCTGGGGGGCACCGGTATTTGTTAAAATTGTTAATACTAGGCTAGCATCTAACGTTGGGTAAAAAAATTAAGACTAATGTCTGACTGCTAAATGTAATTGTATTATTCGAAGTGGCTTTGACTATCCTTTTAAAGGTCTCAATCAATGTAATTCATAAATAACGTTAACAAACATTATCCTAAATTGTGATGGTTTAATCAACGTTGTGGGGGTAAACAACACAACACAAATACGATGAGTAATTTTCTTCTACAGTCACAAATCTTGTTAATTCCCCTCCCCCTAACGAAAGAGCCGAGAGAAATTGACGCCATCCGCGCAAACCACGCTAGTACGGTAGCTATCGACTAGCTCAGTGCGCCCGGCCCCTCGTAACCTGTAAGGCTTTCTGCTAGACTAGTACACAGCTACAGCGGAAAATGCACGGACAGCGAACGTGTGACTGTCATTCAAGTCAAACTAGCAGTGTGCAGGTCGAACTGATTTGCGTTAACAAAATCCAACTGTTTTGTAATAGCAGCGTTAATAGTTTACGATACATTGCTTACTTAATTAAAGTAGCGAAAATACAGGGTAGCAAAATCTGCTGCTAGCCCAGCTAGCGTAATAGAACCCAACATAACAGTCAGATTAGCTAGCTAGGTCCTGTTACGCCTGCCGCAACGTTGACTGGATGACATGACGCTAGCTAGCTAAATAACGAACGCTAACGTGACACACAACAGAAAAGTCCAAACACCAATGAATATCAGGATTAAATAGAACACGTAAAATAGAAACGGAGAGCGTGTAAACTTCACGTTTTACCTAACGACGTTATAAAAAATATACGCTACCTCGCGATAGCCAACATTAAAACTTGTCTTGACTTTAGCTTGGAGCGACGAGGGTTGGAGGCTAATCGTGTATATTATTGGTAATCACGTACCTTTATGTTAATTTGTTTGCATCAAATCCACAAAACAATCAAATAAAAGTGAAGTTGGCCAAGCTCACCGACACAGATCAGGTTATTTCAATGTGGCTAACCTAGCTAGCCAGCAAATAGAGGCAGTCATAGACCTAACACCACCGACCAGATATATTTTGCTAACGTAGCTAAGCTAGCTAGCAGCAACGTTGGGAAACCGATCCGATGATGTTTCTTAGTTAGCAGACGCTAATTGTTAGCTGAAAATTGGTTAAACAGGCTTCTGCAACTGTACTGACGTTAGCTTAGCCACCTACCTTGCAAGACTGCGACCAGCAACAACTCACTACACCAAATTATAAAGCCCAAGTAAAAACGCTAAGCAAAAACTAACGTTAATGTTTATAGTTGCTTGACTGTTTATAAGATAAGTAAACTCGATAGAAATGCCCTAAACAATTGTGTTGGCAAAACCGCTAACAACAAACCGTAGCGACAATCCAGTGAACAGAGGCGTGGTTTCAATGAAGGCGGGTTATCATCTCTCACATAGAAGATAACATTGGTCAGTCGATGATACAATGTCATTGGCTATTTTCACAATCACTCATAAAAGGTATACTTTGTATTTCTACTCGCACGTGCCAATTCAATAAAAATAGCAAAGAGTAAGTTTATGCGGGATTACTGCGTTGAAAAGATTAAAGCATTTTTGTTAATATGATAAACCTCTGAATATGTAAAACCAAGATTTTTAAAATTGAAAATACATGTGTTTCTGCACTTTTAAAGGCCAGTAGCAGCTCTTCACTGACTAGAGATCAATGCACACGCAAACGCAAGTGCACGCAACTCAAACGCAGGCACCTGTCGTTTTTCGTCAGCATTTTGGCTTTCGCAAGGCTGGGTCGAACACACGGTCGA
The DNA here is from genome assembly GCA_036023535.2 of Galaxias brevipinnis. Taxonomy (NCBI): domain Eukaryota; kingdom Metazoa; phylum Chordata; class Actinopteri; order Galaxiiformes; family Galaxiidae; genus Galaxias; species Galaxias brevipinnis. The sequence continues at coordinate 12,594 of JAVQIZ010227708.1, read as the reverse complement.
CCGTCGCTGCACCGTCCAATTTATAAATTAAGGCATTCACGAAAAAGTTGTATTGTGATTTGCACATTGCTGCGCTTTTCAAATATTAGGTATTGACCAGCATGACTGTTCACAAGCAAGCATATCATCTATCAGTGGATGCATCCTCCTTCTGTCCCTTCCCCTTCGAAGCCTAGTGAAGGGACTGAGATTTTTTTTTTGAATGGGATAACTATAAGGATTTGAAATGGAATATTATGGGATCATTAAAATGGTCCGAATGTGCTATTGACAACCTATATCATTCTTAAGTTCAAATTCAAATACAATACAAAAAATATTATAATGAAACTGTTACAAAACAGATCAAGTTACATTACATTTTGTGAACGTGTTGAATTTATTACACTAAAGTTTCACTGTGGTGGGCCCCACCTAGCCTGGTTTGTTCAGTCTGATCAAGTGAGATCACATGTTGTTTCTTAATGCAGTGACAGTGGCTGCGCTCCAGTATGTCTGAATTGTAGACTTAACACAGCCCTACTTTTGGTGAGTTGAAAGGTTACATTACGTTGTCTATTTTATCCAAAAATAATGTGCCCATCGATCTGCCCTGAAGACCTTTGATCCCCACCCACTTTTCAAAAAAGTGAAACTAAGGAGGTACTCCCTGTTACTGAAATGCAACAGGTGTGTAAGCATCAGCACCTACCCCAAGGATGTTTACAACCATTATCGTTTGTTCGGTAAACCACTCACAGTAAACAATTGTGCTGCTTCCTGATCAAGACTGGAACTTTCCCTTCAATCTTCAAAATGTGTCTGGGACTGAAAGAAAAAAATATCAAACTGTAAAATTCTCAAATAAAATATAGGTTTATATAAAACTTTGCCTAAGCAGAGGGCATTTAAAAGTATTTGCGAAATTGTGTGGGCATTGGACTGTAGTCAGTATTTTGTTAATGTACATGAATATCATATGCATATTATAATACAAAAATAAAGACTTTAATTGAAATTGACTTGTTCTATCTTTTTCTGCTTTTGAACTCTTGCCACCTGATGGTGCTAGAGTGTAACAATATTTTCGTGTGTCGTGACCATCTCTTCAAGAAAAATATCAGGCTTCTGCATAGACTGCATTAAACTATGTTTTGTTGCATATAAACATTTAAAGTCGGCAAGGGTTTAGTTGGGATTTACATTTTTATTTTTGCTACTACGACTTGTGGGTACATATATACTATAGTCATATATTTAGGTAGAAGGTGATATTTGTTTAAAACAAAATAACTAGCCCTGTCACACGACATTGAAGTAGGATGCTATAATTTTCGGACTAACATTTACACTATTCACTATAAATGTTATATACTGTATATCATATCCAAGCTAAACGTCTATACATTTGGGGGTACAATAAGCACAAATACATTAATTTAACAAAATAAATACATCAAAATGTTCTTTAAAAACAATTATACTCATAAATTCAGGTAACCAAATTCAATGTCCTTTTTTTCAAATTTTGATTTTGACTCTGATCTTGTTTTGCATATGGACTTTCTATATATTAAGTACATTTAGACCTAACCCATGGATCAATTGTCTTGTGCAAGGATTGCTTTTATTGTGAGTGATTAGCAGTGGTGACTAAATTACTAACCAAGTATGCGTCATGGCTATATCTTGCATGTAAGCAAAAGGGACCCGAAACTATTTTAGAATTTTTTTTCCTTCACCTTTAAACAGAGTTGCTATAATATGTAATGCAACAAAAGTCTGTACATTTCTTAAATGGACAGAAAGAGTGAGGCCATGTTGTTTGTGCAAGCAAATTCATATTATGTCTTCCACTCTTGTCTTATCCAGCTGGTCGGAAGGGCTTGGCAGCTGGAAGGGCTGGGCAGCTTGAAGCGCAAGAGAATCCCTTTGGCCTCCCACCCTGAACATAGTGAGCTGAGCAAGAGAAACTCCATGTCCAGGGACAATTCCTTCACTAAGAGTTATGGTTGGATAGCAGTTTTTCCTGTTTTACAGTTTCCATTGATGTTTATTTATCAAAAACCCAACTCAGAAATTATAGAACTTTATTATGCTCATACCGTTATTTTCACTCACAATAATAAGCTTTTGTTGTAAAGCCAGAGAGGCCCACTGCTCTCCTCTGTGATGTAGGAGACAGAGAAAAGAGAGGAGAGTGTGCTAATCTGTTGCCGTGTAAACACAGGCCCAGAAAGGCATTGGAATGTCTCTGCAGTGGGAGCTGGAAGACGAGGTCAGACAGGGGTCAAGGCAGGTGGTATACATCAGGACCAGACCTGACATCTCAGCACTTACTTATCCAAACAAGAGAAAGGCAGTTTGCTAGCACGGGAGAAGAAGGAATAGGACTGATAGCAAGGAAAACTCCTTTTTACTGTGGTCCTTGTGTATGCTCTTTTTTTATCACTTTTTCTTGAATTTAAACCAACGGATGCAAAGAAAGCTATGGCAGGGAAAGGGTACTCCTTGAATTTTAAAACCCATGATCTTGACCCTTTTTATGATTTTGATAGCTTCAGCCACATATTACTGGCAGCAAGTCAACAAGACGCTTTCTATTGCAGTAGAGACCACAGGCGATACAGTGTCGAATATCCTATAGCTGGCAATCACTTGTTTACTTTGACTTTAATTGAGCACATTAGCTGAAACTTGAATGACTACTAAGGAATTGGCTTATCTTTCAGTTGTATTTGACAATTGTGAAAATACAAATCACAGTACATATTATATCAAATACATAAAATGTACACAAAATGCCTTGAAAAAAAAATTTATATTATATTGCTAAATGAACACAAAGTAGTTAATACATGTGATGCCCTGTACTGCTAAGCCATGCATTTGTATTTTGAGGTCAACAAGAAAATAGTAATACCATTGCCACTCCTCTAAAACAGACATGTTTTCACAAAGAGGGAACAACATGCATATTTACCTAGATAGCAATTCTTTCTTCTGAATCATAACATTAATTATGGCCGCTCCTAAAGCACTGACATCGTTCTTGACAATTCATGGACCTGTCTCAAGATCCACCTTTACATGGAACTAGGAATCAACAAACCCTTCCTGCATGGCTGGGCAGTTACAGAGAGGACAAAATATTTTTGATGTCTATATAATTATTTTTTATCAACTGCTCATTTTTAACCCTATTGATCTCCCATAATTAAAGGCAAGATTTATATGGGAGTTAGCTATAATTATAAGTTAAGATAGTGCAGTATTGAAATCTATTAAGCTGTTCTTTATATTAGCATTTAATAGCAAGTTGAAGTTGGGGCTATGTGTGCCTTGTTAAATTTAGTATACACTGTGTCTCTGACAATTGGTTAGCTCAGTGTCAACAAAGGAAGGTCGGGAGTAACGTCTCCAAATAAGGCAATGATGATACCGTCTTCAGTTGAGAAGCTGGTTATTGATAGTAGGACACTGGAAAAACTGTGGTCTGTTTAATACATTTGGTGTTTGACAACTATAAAATGGTTATTAGTGATTGGTTTAATTCTAACAAAACAAATATTTTAAGTTCAGAATTAGACCTACTATACAAACATTATTTAGTTTACTAGTATCATAATACATTTATATTGCTGTTGTAGAAATGTAAGTTGAAAATTTTAACTATTTATAAGTGCTTAACAGTATATATAATATGTTAACATGAGACATGCCATGTCAACATGAAAAGGATAATGCTGGAATTCTTTAGAATTCAAACTTACACACAGCTTTGATGGCCTACTCCAAGTGTATAACTGCAATAACTCTCTTTAACAGTTGAAAGATGGTTTTGCACTTAACTTTAAACATAACCATGCACCCATAATGCATCCATGGTGCACGTCTCAATCATCCCAGCAAGAAAAGTTCTAGAGAAAATCTACGACATCCGACCACACCCACACCTATTGTCTCCACTGGCCTATCTTACATTGCCCCAGTTAAAAAAAATCCCCCAGAAGCTCAGTCTTTTACATTTTTGATGGGAGACGGGCACCGAAAGCAGCGGGTTGCATCTAAATTATGCAAACATCACCATCCTCTTGTAGGCAAAAGTAGAGTTGGGCAAGTTGTCGAAAGGAACAAGCCATGACAGGCCCATGCAAGGGGGAAGGCGGGCATGAATTATGGATGGTGCTAAGTAAGCCTTGGCTGGGGTATCTGAGCAGAGGTGAACGATGTCAGTGTAATGCTGCCATGTGATTGGCTGCCCGTGGGTAATGCACTTCACTTTACCTTAAGAAAGTTTGCTTTATCCGTCTCCTTTTCCATTACTGCTCCCTCTCTTTCTTACACCCCCACCTTAAAACTCCCCCGTCAATACGAAATCTCCTGTTCCCTAAATAGGAAACCTTTCTGGAACGTTCACTTGTTAGGCTCCATGTAAAATGCAGAAGGTATATGAGTTCTCTTGCCAATGTGCTGGATATTATTATAGTTGTTAAAAGGCAATGGTGGTGCAATGGCCCATATAATGGATATTAATCCATTTTATATGGTTTAATGCATCACAAGTATTGTCTCTTTTTTGTTACAGTCTTTGTTTGGAAATGTTTCTGCAGGTTAAATTTCAACTATGGCCGCCTCTTGGGTTTACTTTCTGCACACAGTCCCATCATCCTACAGTGATCTCCATTCTCTCAGTCTGCAAGGAATCCCATAGGAATGATGCGCCATTGAACCAGTCTCCTACCCAGGTTTAATAATTGATGAAATTAGTTCTGCTCACTGGTTGTGCTGTTACTTCTGCTGGGTGACTCAGAGCCCAAAATGGACATTCTAGAGCTCAGATGTAGTTTCTGAATACAAAGCATAAAATGCTTTTATTTATTTTTTTCCAAATAGAAGGCTTATAATAAGTATTTATGCATTTTTATGCCATGAGCATATCATTTAAGGTTGTATGTGTATCTTCAAAGATACATAGATATCTTCAATTCTCCTAATACATCTGTTGCTAAATAAATGTACTTTCAACACATTTAATCATACCCATGACTAGCAGGGTTTTAAGGTACCTCCAATTCTTATGGCAATTCTAAATATCCCTCTGAGAAGTCAGCAGCACTGACACTGAAGCTTAACTGGTCACATTCTGCACCCAACTTCCAGGACAAAAAAGGACTGGACTGTTTATTTGAAACAGATTGATATACGCTTTCAAAGTGAGACAGGATAGTGTCATGCTCCCATCAATGGTCTTATTATTGTCCATTAGACAAGAACCATGTCTGGAATCTTTGAACCAAATAGGCAACAGGAGGCAGTGTGTTAAACACGTTTGAATTGGAGTTCCGTGATTGATGTATGATGAGACATACCTACCACTAACATCCACACTGGAATCTAAGTACTCTAAACTTTTACATTTAACGAAGTGACAGTGATGCCTGAAACGATACAGTCAAACAAGATGGGAGTAAAAACCTTGCCGCTCTATAAGAACAAACTAAATTAAGCAAGAATTAGAAACAGATTATAAAACTATATTAGATATAATGGAATGTCTTGAAGTTTATAGTTTGACCGAACTGTATTTAAGATGTTTTACAGTAATTTTGCTATAAATGTTGTATGTATGTTTCGCAGAAAGCAAATATATTTCTGTTAATATGTGTAATCAAAGCAAATTTCACTTTCGGTTTTTATTTTTGTTTTGTTTTTGTTTTACCAAGACTGAGCAATGTGAACAGTTTTGCAAGATAGTATTTCATATACTAAGAAATAGTGCATTCGTTTTTGAAACCTCACGTAATTACACCAAACAAGATAGAGCTGTAAAATACTCTGGTAGGGAAAAGAGGAGGGCGTTTCAAGACGGGTGTGATTGTTATCAAAAGACTTTCCTGTATTTGAAAATTCCTCTGTTACTTGCATGCCATGGCCCTTGGGCCACTGTCTCTTCATAATAGATTCAGACATTACAACTTAACATAAACATAGTGACATCAGAGGTCAGTGGATACCAATTAGCATGTCCTAAATGTGCTTGAAGCCAATTAACTATTTCCCTACTGACATCATTTCGTCTCTTGCGGTATGCAAGTTTATATTTACTTTTATTTAAATAGTAGGACATTTAAGAGGAGAAAACCATGTTCTGTAGTATGTACTGTGTAGATTCTATAATGTCTGCAAGTGCTATATTTTGCTTCTGTTGGTGAGTCAATACTCTCCATTTATGAATTATACCAAATACCACATGATTCTGTCCCTATCCTCTTTAAAAAAAACGGCATTTGAGCTTTGAATTCTAGCTACCTCTCTTTGGGAATGTGTTGTTTATAGCGTAACCACCATGCTCCACAGCCAATACACAAACATAAGCGGAGGGTTGTTAGAGTGAGGCTGTACTGAGAGGCTGTTTGTTTTCATAAACAAGGACAACATGTTTTCCTGGACATGATGCATAGATACTTCAAAATCAAGCTTCTTCAGTTTTTTTGTTGGGGGAAAGACTGCTCTGTTCTCATTAGGCCCTGACATATGCAAGGCCTTCATTCCAATCAAAGTTTTTTTAATAGTTTTGTAATCTTCTAAAAACTGCTATCAAGTTATTGTTGTCTGAATGTTTTAATCTACCTTTGTTGTGTGTGCTGTAACCCTATATATTTAGTGTTCATGATTGTCTGTATAGATTCCCAGGAAAGTATTGCTTGCTTCCTGTCCTTCAGAGTTTCTTTATACTCCCTTATGCCGCACATCTGAATTCCAAGGATGAATAAATATTATTGTAGTCATTCCTGATTTATATAGCAGCGTCTGAATATGACAAAAAAAATCAACGTTTAGAAATATGAGACAATGGCATTGTTTTAACGTCTTGACAGATGAAGTAAAATGTAAATAAAAATATATTTGTAGAAGCAAACCGCTCCACAGCACCACAGATCTCATAGAGTGGGGATTAAGTTTGTATCTGTATGTATCTGTCTTAATTATGAAATTGGTCATGTGCCTATTTGTTTTATATCCAATGCCTGATTTATAAAGGCCAACAAACCTTTGTCTTATTTAATTTTTGTATTCTCTGAAACTTTCCTGGATGAATGGTGAAACTTGGCCTGTGTCTGATCTCATATTTATTATTAGGTGAAACATGATGGATAGGTTTAAGATCAATCTGCAAAAAAGGTTTCTTAATAACCATATGGTGACAGGACCCCTCTTGCGCTTGCTATGGGGTAAATTGTACAGTTGGCTACAGCGCAAACAGAACAACTGGTTTAAGAAGACAGGATTTACCACAAATAAATATGTTCGACTACATTAACAGGGGGAACATTTTTTAAATAGTTGTTGTGACGTAGTTGCAGCGGTTTGGAAGGCTATTTTAACCTTCTAACCCCATAGCCTGATCTATGGTGTCAGAAAACAGTGCTGTTAACCACCTAAATTGTAACCAAACTTGAAAAACCTTTTTCCCTTGCTTAGCATTTATCATGATTTTGACAAAATGACAGATAATACAGTTCAATGATTTTTAAATCAGTATCCCCTATTGAGATTGTGATGTAATTTAACAAAAGAAAACATCATACATGCACCTGTAAGCATTTGCAACACCTCTACAGTTGTTCTTACTATAAAAAGCCTTATGCATTTAAACGTGTGGGGTTTTGGAAGGAAAGCTTATAGTTGTCAAGTGAGTTTGAGACATGTACAGTTGAAATTATTAGCAATGTCTTAAACAAAAAGTATTTTTGGACTGTTGCTACTGTAGGGACATGATTGACTGTGGCTTGTATAGCTCGCTATAGATAGTATCTTTCATAAATAGCCTACATGACACATACTGAATGTACCAGGTTGTTGTTCCTTTATTCAAGCAAGGTTTATTCGTTAGTTGTCATTAATGACAGCCCATGGGATAAGCGTTGTGCCTCACTTCCAATTATTAGACAGTACCAGTCAAACGTTTTGACACACTTTCCCATTGAAGTAAAATTGTATTTTTCTTCTTTCTGAAGGTCAAAGCTGTAGGGATAAAAATATAAACAAGTTTTAAGCATAAGTATTATGAAATTTAGAAAACAATGTCAATTCACATACTGAATGTGGATTTTTCCCTTCTTAATTGAACGATAGTTCATCATGAAATGTAAAGATACATTTTTATGCACTTTAATTTTTATACCAGACAATTGATGTTTATGAAAACACCACAAAGCTCACCATGTGGGAGAACGCTTCAAAGTTTCCTTAGACTTCTAAATTGAGGTTTTGCCCTACCACAGAGGACACTGGAAACACAAGCTAAGTGCTTTAGCAGCCTTTGACACTAACATGATAAGACGGGCTCAGTGTGGCATACCGCAGAAGAGTGCTGTGCGAGGTGACTTATGGGACAATGGGGCAGCTTTTTGCAAATAAAACATGAAGCTTATCAAAAGCCTCTGAGCTACAGTCTGGCTTTGTGTCAGGTACTTATGAACAGAAGAGAAAGACAAAGAAATGACTTAATTGTTCTGAATAGTTACTTAAATTAAGAAGATCTTATTTTAATGTTTTGCCTTGTACGCATGTGTATGGTAATGCTGTAAATGGTAGTAGGAAGGCGTAACCTAATAGGATTATCTATTTTGTATTGGGAGAATATTTTTTGATTCTTGAAAACGATATTTGAAACTGACCATAGAAATAGAAAATATGTGACAGTATTGTCAGTTATTGCTTTGGGATCCCCATTCTCAGTACATTAACAGCATAAGTAAGCATTCTACATGGACTTAAATTCAAAAGAGCATAGCTAATCTTTCTTAAAGGTTTTAACTTACTAAAGTTTAGTGCTCTATCATTTAGAAAAGACTTCTGAATTTAATTCTAAGCTCATGAGCACTTTTTGTGGCTTGTTAAAGATGTCCTTTCAAATCAAAACGAAAAGCATAAATAAGACATAGTTATGCAGTGTTTGCACTATATTTGGCCATGACGATGGCATTGATGTCTTTGGCCAAAAAAGCAGTATCTTTAATAATTTGGACTTTAACTCAATGTGTGCCAAGACTTATTTTGTTAGACTTATTTTATTACAGCATTATGCATACATCTTTCTATTAACATAATAAGCAAATATATTTCATATATAACGTTTTCAGATATCCATCCTTCCATCCATTAGCGATACCGCTTATCCTATGCAGGGTCGTGGGGGGGGGGGGGCTGGAGCCTATCCCAGCCGACACAGGGCGAGAGGCGGGGTACACCCTGGACAGGTCGCCAGTCTATCACAGGGCCAGTTTCCAGATATATTTCCCAGTTAAGATTTTGCAATTAGAAAAGAGATATGCTTATTTGTTTTGGATTTTCCTCCATAGCCAATTGGTGAAGAGATCTTTTAAGTTGTTCACCATATGAACTAGTCTTGCTCCTCTGTGTCATTGTAATAACATAGTATATGTGATGACAATGATGACCTATGTATCTTATTAATTCACAGCTTATAACGAAAGTTTAACCTGTGAGACTCTGCAGCCACATTTATTAGCTTTCTATCAAGATTGTTAGAATTGTTAAGGTAAAATGCACACTGTCTTGGAAAATATCTACCCCTGCCTAGTAAATTAATGATCGCCTTGCAACACAGTCAATATTTCATAAGCAGCGAGTTCTGGTAAGTGACAAATAGAGCGTTATGCGTATGCCTTGTCCCCTTTTATATTTTTCAGCGTTGAACCATCAACTCAAGATATCCCCAATTTGGGTCGGCATCCTTCTGCATCCTTTTGCACATCCTTTTGCACTGTTTCTTAACAGTAACATTTTTTAAATCTAATTTCAGCCTCTGGAAAAGACTACACAGTACGATTCTTTTGGATGTGTGTGCAAATGTTATAAAGCTGAAGAATCCCCTGTGCTAAGGGGGTCCAATGAGCTGGAAGAAACCTTCTATAAAGGCTAAAAGCAAAGCCTTGAGTTGTACGCATTGAAATATTTAATTTAAATTATATCTTTGTGAGAAAAATATTTTAAGGGATGATTTGCATACACCTACTACTCTTAAATCTTTGCAATTTAAATTGAAATGTGATTTTGGTAGATGGCTTTGTCTTGATCAATAATATTTTATTATTACTCCATTTGCGGTAACAAATTGAAACACAAGTGCTTAATAATTATTATTACTTATGACCCAAACTATTTAGGGAATTATGTTTCCATGTAGATGATATTGAAAGTTATTTCAGCTTGATTTAGACCAGGCTTAAATGAGTGATGTAAACTTAAGGTCTGTCAATAAAGGCCTTTTTGGAACAGAATTGTTTATTTGAGTAAATTCAAATTTTTCTATAATAAATACAAATTAAATTGTTGATGTACAATGTAATTAAAAAAATTTACAAAGGTAGAAAAGAGGATTTTAATGCAGTCAGCATAGCATGAAACCAATGCCCCCTTTAACTACTGTCACTGTTAAGAGTTTTACAATTGTTCAGTGTTCAGCCTATAATAGATATTTGGAGCTCTACTTTGTACTCTCATGTTGTTAACACCATCCCCCCTTTTCATCCCTATAAAAAAACAAACAACTCACACCCTCCCGCGGGAATTTTGGGGAAATATATATATATTATATAAGAGCCCGAAGTTGAACAATAATTATTGTAAATCATAATATGTTTAATTTATTATATATATTTAAACTATGGTCAAACTGTTTACGGCTGGTAAAAAGTATGACGTTTACTGTCGCTTGCCTCTGTCCAGTTCAACTGATTCCGTTTGAATTGTGTTCTTATACAAAGTCAGGAAACTGGCTGCCCTTTCAGAAGTTCTGGTAAAGAAACATTGACTGGGCACACATCCAGAAGCCAGAATATTTACTATTTAGAAAACCATGCAACGGCTTTTCGATTGCTTTAGTGTATTTTAGTCAAATAGATCACTTGAGATATTGAGTAGGCCTATACTGTTTGGAACAGGATTCTGACTTATTTTCATACCAAAAAAAATGAGGATGATGTAAAAAAAAAAAGGCTTATACGTAGGCCTTTAATTATTGAGAAGAAAAAATTGTGTGGATAGGCAATATAGCCTAATGTTATTGTGCAATTAGAGGTATTTTTATTTCTGTAACTTAATTTTAATACTTCGAAGAACAGGCTAACACAGTTGTATTCCTATATAATGTCTGTAAGCACTCTATATAAGATTACTGAAACATTGAATTTTATCAACAAGCCATTCTATCGAAATAAATATAGGCCTACAAATGCCTGAATATAGTTGTGGAATCGTACACAAAGCCCCCCTAAAATAGAAATGAATTTACTCTGTCAATAGCCTATCATTCAGTAGACCTATCAATTAATCGAAATTGTATGTAACCATAGTATCAAACGGAAAGCACAGAGATTTATAGTCCCAAATTTAGAATGAATTAGCGTATAAGTAAATACAAAAAAGCTACAAATAGACCTAATATTGCCAAAGAAAAAGCAAGAAAAAAATGAGGAAATTATCCAAAACCGTACAATTATTTTTAAATCGTAAATACATATTTGTTCAAGTAAAGAAATGTACATGACATTGAGAAAATAAGGAATTAAGTTCTAATGAGGTTCTTCGGCGCAAACAAAGCATTCGAGAAAATTAAACGCAGATATCTCGTAAAAATAAAGTATATTGGCTCTCTCTCATATTGAAACTATGATGCGGTTCTAAAGGGGCAGGGTTTGGTACCAGCTGAGGCGGATCTCGAACTTGATTACTGCTCACACAAGGATGAAGCATAATTGATGACCTAATTGAAAAACTGAGGGACAGCGACGGAGGTAGTGCTCCAATGAAATAGTTGACTTGTTCTCCCACCAGTGCCCCGCAGGATACAACATTGATGTGAGCAGAGGGGTTCTTCGCGCATTTCTTTCCCCCTCTTTCACCCTCACAGTGCACATATCCACTTTCTCACGTTTAGTTTAGTTTTGTTTTTATGAATGATTCTCTCTCGCAATACATCTTTGGATACTTCTTCGTCTATTGCACGAACTCACTTCAGCACTTCTTTTCTGAAGTTTAAACGCCACCAAGATATTTTCTGCAACTACAAACGCACTTTGGGAAAATATCCAACAAGGAAAATCTTAACTTTTTCTTCTCCATCTGTCGCTGAATCAAACTTAAATATGAGTAAATCCGAACCCGAGCCTAACAACAACGTACCCATTGAAGAGGAGGTAAGTGTATAATTTGTCATAATCACAAAGGTGCCCTTGACGCCAAGATTAGATTTGACAATCCTAGAAAAGGGGCCTATGATGTCTGTTTTTTTCTATGTGGGTTTAAGTAAAAATGATATGATTTACTGAATGGGTGCGCCTTCTTTAGTCTATGAATTAAGCAGATAACCAAGTAGTTAAACCATGACGTTTTATCTGGAGTAAAGTTGTTCTAGTAGGCCTATCTAAGGCCTATCTAACTATGCTAAGATAAATTTTTCAAAGGCGTGTGTATATAAGGTTTTAAATTGAGCAAGTATAACGCCCCCCCCCCCCCCCCCCCCCCCCCCCCCGCGCGGCCCGGGGGGTTGCGGGGAACTGCCGGGGGTGGCTGGGCAGGGGTGGT
>JAVQIZ010227702.1:0-10413 GCA_036023535.2 Galaxias brevipinnis | reverse complement strand
CTCTCTCTCTCTCTCTCTCTCTCTCTCTCTCTCTCTCTCTCTCTCTCTCTCTCTCTCTCTCTCTCTCTCTCTCTCTCTCTCTCTCTCTCTCTCTCTCTATTATGTACACACTCTCACTCCAACACTCTCGCAAGTACACTGAACCACATCACAAACATACACATGCTCACCCGCAAGGGGAACATCTGCTTGGTAATTAGGGCCTGGAGAAGGAGTGTGTCAGACGTGCTGGGAAAGTCAAAACAGACCTCCTAATGTGTACTGTGTGAGTAGAGATGAAGCAGTGTAAAACGTGCATACTAATGTGTACTGTGTGAGTAAAGATGAAGCAGTAAAAAGCAGACCTACTAATGTGTACTGTGTGAGTAGAGATGAAGCAGTAAAAAGCAGACCTACTAATGTGTACTGTGTGAGTAGAGATGAAGCAGTGTAAAATGAATGACTGCACTATGATCACTACTGGAACACCAAGCGGTAGCTATCCTTCATTTCTGGGCCCATCAGCGTTACATACCGAAACGCAGGGAGGTATGCATTCTCGATAGTCAGTCCGGGTTGTACACTGAGAGGTGACTTGACAATGCCACCATCTGTCCCACTACTATAGTCCTGCATACTGACGGAAACATGTCCCAATCATGGGTGAATGTCTACCAGCAGCACTTTAGACAGAGGAAACAAACAGCCCCTTGCCCCCAGAAAAGTGGTGCAGCAGCTTATCCCATCTCTCAGCATGACCCCTTATTCTAATGAAAGGCTTAAGCAGTATACAGTCGGGGGGGCGAAGGGCATGATTGAAAGTGCACTATGCTGTGTGGGGTTTTAGTTACGAGTATGACAGACGGCTTTCGATGATTTACAACGTTCAAAGTGGGGCAACCTCGGCCCTGATCCCCGTCCATTGAGGCATGTACAGTACAGAAGCTGAAACAGTAGCTACACAAGCTGCAGTACATCTCAAAGAAACGCCATGATGTTCCCTTGCACCCCCCCCCACCTCTCTCTTTTTCACATTTAATAACGGCACTTTGGCGCTGAGAAATGCAAATGGGGAAAAAGAAGTCTGACAGAGCGCCAGGGAAAGACTAAACATGCCGCGTTCAGTGAAAAGGAGATAACAGACATCAAACTATGACTTGAAAAATGCATGAGGCCCTAAGAAAGCAGCCATTTGGTCTGGAGCTACTGTAGACTGTAGGGAGGTGGTCCTATCAGGGATGCTAATTGCTCCATTAGTCTGGAATTAGAGCCCTGTATTGAGACCAAAGGTGTCAAAAAGGCAGACAGGATTCTCACTCGGCTGCCATACCATTGCCAGTGACTTGTCCCCCCCAACGCTGGTCTACTTGGCGGTATTAAAGGCGCTCAGGCATGCTGTTCAGCGTTGGCTCGGGTTTCTTCACTCGTGTGCGACTTCCCCTGAGTTTTAGATATGAAAATAATGAACCTATTTTAAGAATAAATAATTTGGCCAATTCTGGATCATCAGCCTCCGCTCTAGTTCCCCTCACATTACTGTGTTCCTATTGACCTTTCATCAAGTCAGGGGGGAAATCCTTGCCCACACCCACGACTTAATCAAACTGAGCCACACAAGGTTAGACGTATCAGTGGGTTAATAGTGAACTCGGTCCGCGGTTCCTCTAGCGTCGAGGCAGAAAACTGGCCTGCCATCCCACAAGGCCATGGTGAATCTATTTCCTCCTGGTTACCAAGGACACTGAGCAGGAACGGACAATTACACCCAGGCAGAATGGGACAGTCCGTCACGGAGAATTGCCTCTCCTTTGTTGAGACTGGGAAGTGCTTTCACAGGTAATGGAATCAAGGGGAAAGGGACACGGGGGCCAAAGGCAACGTCCCCCTCGAGAGTGTGGGAGTCCAGTGACTACCAATCACAATCAACCAATCACATAGACCAGAAACAAAAGGTGGCCACCCCTTCCCAATAGAAGAGAGGCACTTGAGGGAGACTGACATTTTTTGCATGCCAATCAGAAAGAGCGGTCTTGCTAGAAATGGAAAGTGGAGTGAAGTGGCACGACGACGTGTTTCAAAGGCTTTGAGACTCCGTGCCGAATCGATAGATCCCAATAAGAGACAAGCCCCATACAGTGTGTGTACTCAGTGTGGGCTCCTGTAACAGAGTTAAAGGCTGAGCGCTGCCGTTGTAAGTGTCCTCTAAAACAGACCGTACCCTCTACAACTCCCCAGACTGGCCCACGTCAGATGGGACAGGGAGCCCCCACGGAGGGTGTTCTTTGGAAAGTATAATTTATCATGCTCAATGTGGTGGTGGGTGATGTAACAGCCGAGGAGGTTTGGTCGCTAGCGAGCTGTCGCGCAGCAGCGCCTCACCATTCGGGCTAGCGTCTAGGGTGGGCCCCAACGTAGCCGGCGACCTCGCCGCCATCATTCATAGGCGCACAAAGGAGAGTGGGGTGCGCCAATGGGAGGAGGCGACAGGCTAATTGGCACTGGGCGGCGTAGGACCACAGGGGGGTGGTGATGTCATAAACACAGGCCATGGACGACACCGTGGGGACCGCCTGGCCGCCCCAACACTCCACCTTCCCACTATACTGACCAGCCTCTCTGTGCCACCCCACCACCCTTCGTTCAACAGAATGACCCCCCCCTCCTCCACAACATGTGCCTATGACCTCTACCATAACAAAGAGTGACACTGTCCTTTTTTTTTGCCAATGAAAAGGCTCCCCACTCATCTGCGAATGCCATGTACAACCCATCCACCTCTCTCTCTACCCCCCTCCTTTCCACAGCTCCACAGTCGTCCCAGGATGCTTTGCGTCGATAACTGGGTTGTTACTCAGCCAATGGGCTGCGAGGTCGACGTGGCGCCTCCCCACCCGCCCTGTTGTTGAGGGGTACACCGTGTCACTCCCCGAGCAGGCTGGGAAACAATGGCCCCCTTTGTTTCTCCCTCTGGTCTTCATTATCAGAGGAGGGGTGGGGGCGGGGAAGCGGATCCTGTCTCAGAGTTGGGACAAAAAAGTGCAGCCATTCATCCCAATGCCACCGAGAAAATGCCTTGAATATAAAGAATGTGATAGTGTCTCGTTGAGGACACAAAGACTCTCGCTATTCTCCACACCCTCCCCCCCTCCCCCTTGAGGCTATTAAATACCAGAGGCTCATGTTTACTCTTTGCTCGATAAACATTGTTTTCATCCACCTCCCCCCTCTTCCTCATCATTCCTCGTCATTCCTGCTTCTTTCACGGTTTGTCTCTACCCCGTGAACAACGTATGTATGTGCTATCACAGCGTGTTCCCCTTCATCAACAGAAGCAGCCCTCCCCTTGCCTTTATAGCTGTCATTCTTTCAGGAGAACACTGTCAACTCTATTCTGTATTTACACAAACAGTATGCATAATTTGGGCTATGGATCAAAGGGTGATGACAGATCCAAAACAAATACATTCAAAAAAGGTGTGTACGATTGCGTATGTGTGCAAGTGTGTGCACCACTCATATAACTACAAAGACATAAGAGGGAAAAACGATTTTCTCCATCTACACACACCTTCACCACAGGGCGCTCCTAGGAGCACACCGTCTAAGAAACCCATTCTAACTAATGGCTCATGGGATTCTGTTGGACAGATGTGTGCAATTAAATCCAAGCGATGGAATCGTCTTAGCCTAACAAGGAGTAGAGAAAATCACAAAGAGAGAGACCCTGCATTAGGAGGAGTGAGACAATAAATCACTGCTCATCAGCCATCCTTATTACACTCGAATATATCAGATGAACTCAAATGAGTTTCTTAGTCGAGGACTCAGCTCCACAGGAGAACCACTGGAGAATATCGACGTTTGTCCTCGTCGCCTCGCGCCCCAAAAAGACCCCCGCCTCCATCTCCATGAACAACCCACGGGTGTGCTCTCATCTAGTAGAGCGTGCCCGGTGTGCCTCAACAAGCAAATAGGCCACTCCACCGGCCCACTGCTGTAATTGGAAAGAAGATAGTCCTGTGATCGAGGAACTGGGGACCCGGTCGTGATGTCAGCCGGCTGACTGACCTTTTCTGCAGTAGCCACAGTTCCAAGTTCATGCTTCACAAGGCACTGGCATCCGATGGTAGACTGATATTTCTACAGTAAAGACAATCCAAGTCCACTCTTCACCAGGCACAGGCTTCAGATGGCCTATTGACATTTTCTACAGTCAACACAGTCCAACTCTACAAAGGCAGACCTTTTCTAGCTGGGAGAACATCTGTACCTGAGCCTTGCCTTGGAAGCTCAGTATTCCGCCCGCAGAAGCAGTCCCGCCGTCGGTCTAGCGAAGAAAAATGGACTAACTGACATCTGGCAGCCAGACCACTTAGTTTGAGTGTTGCAGCGTGATGCGGTTGCAGAGCGCCGGGCACGAAGATGGCCGAGCGAGCTCTTGGCTGGGTGCACGGCCCTGGGCAGGTAAGTTCTGAGGTTCCCATGTGGAATAATATCCTCGCAAGGCAGAAGCAAACATAAATTACCTCTGTGATCAGCGGGGCATACAAAGGAGCACTTACAGCTCCTCGTTAGCATGCGAGGGAAGGACGTCGGGCCTAACCGCCTCACAGCAGGCCACGTGCGATGGGGAAATGTGTTTTTTCTGCTTTATGCTGGTACAATCAAAGCCCATTTGGGTTTGTATTAATTTGCAATCCGCGCATAAATCTCCTGTGAAATACTGTGTCTCCTTTGAGGGTTCCATTGTCCCCACAGGCATCTGGCTAGCAAGGAGAGTGAGGGGGCGTGGGGGAGGGAGGGGTGCTGACATAATCCACATCCACACGCCACACGCCAGCTCATAAAAGGAACGCGGGGAACAAGTAGCAATGCCTCCCTCGAGCAGCCGAATGTCATCACGGCAATGTCAGGGAAAAGCCCCCACTGGTCGCTCCTCCATCACACACAGTCCCTCAGTCTGGGGTTAATCTATGTGGAATTCACAACCACGGCCCATGTTGCTTTTTTTAAACTCCTGACCACATGGCACGTGGCAGGCGGAGGCAGATCCCTGACCAATCCTCCTTCATTATCCCAGCACTAAATGAATTACTTCTCATCAGGGCAAAGTATTTGACATGTGCATGTGACATGTTAGCCAATCTGCGTCCTCTAAAGGCCCAGTAGCGTTCCTTGCAAAAGTTAGTTAGAGATCACCTCTCAACGTGACTTGACAGGACGGACACGATTTTGCAAGCATCACTTCCGTAGGCTATTGGCAAGCCCCGTTAGCTTTTTACCCTGGGCCAGGCTAGCACTGTCAACATCTGAGCCTAAAGCTAGATTATCTCTGTTAGCGTCCAGCCCTTAGGCCATGCCAGCCTTATTTGCATCTGAGCCTACAGCTAGGCTACCAGTGTTAGTGTCCCACCCCTAGGCTAGCATTATTATTGCCATGTCTCTCACTGGCTATAATTTCACTGTATGGGGCAACAGCACGGAGAGAAATCTTTGGACAAGCTTCACATGCACAATAGGCAACCATATTCACTATATCACTGCCAGGCTTATTACAGCAAAGTTCCCACCTTTTTATTACATAACGCACATCAAACTCATCCTGACCAAGACATGTTTCTAATTCTGTGATCTGGGGCCGGCGAGAGGCAGAAGGGGAACGGCGCTAGCCGAGGCTTAAGAGTGCATGACTGCTGTCTGTGGGCCGACATCACGCGGGCTGTTCATCAGGATCAAACGGGTCAGGGGGAGATTAGGTAAGCAGAGCAATATGTCTACCAACACTCCCTCCCACCCTTCACGGGCCTCTCTGAGTAAATAACCCGAGTGTCAGCCGCTGACCCGACAGAAAATTGCCTTATTGATCCCCCAGCGATTTTCCTGCGCTGTCGTTTTTTTCTCAGACCAGCGGCAGCACTTTTG
The DNA here is from genome assembly GCA_036023535.2 of Galaxias brevipinnis. Classification (NCBI taxonomy): domain Eukaryota; kingdom Metazoa; phylum Chordata; class Actinopteri; order Galaxiiformes; family Galaxiidae; genus Galaxias; species Galaxias brevipinnis. The sequence continues at coordinate 4,512 of JAVQIZ010227702.1, read as the reverse complement.
CACGTTCTGTGGTGCTGGGCGGCGCCAGGGGAAAAGCGGAGCAAAAAGAGATGGGGGAAAGGTAAGAGCAAACTTATTGAGACTGGAACGGTCCACAGGTCTTGCTGTGTGGTTTTTTCGGGTTCTGTTGGATATCAGGGAAACTGATTCTGCTAGTATGGAGACGCATTGAATGGTTCACACGGAAGTTGATTCGATATAGGGAATATAGTCATTAAGGGGATAGCTTCAGTTAATTTAATTGGAACACTACAACTCCGAGACACAAAGGAGTTTTTGTTTTTGATCCCTAGTGTGTGTTTAGCTGTAATCTATGGGGGCCCCTGGGGCTAGCCTGTGTCTTAAGCACCGCAGCAGAGCAGAGGCCTGTCATCCGCTCCCAGTGCCAATGGCCCCGGGGCACCACTCAGCGAGCCTCTTGGGGGTTCGGGGGCGTCCTGAAACACACATACACATGCATATGCACACAACGCCCGCTGGGTACATTTGATTACCCTCCTCCATACCCCTATTCTCCACACAGGAACAGGCCTTGCTTTATTTTTCATTCAGGTTGCGGAGCCCCTTGTTTACCAACTGACATTTCCTCGGAGAGCTGGGAGAGAACCTGTCTGCACGGAAATAAACCCTGTCAGTAAAAGCTCGGAAGTTTCTCTGTTCTACTCTAAACGTTTGGGGAAAAGGTAGAGCGGTGTACAATTTCATGGCTCTCTACTCATGGCAGCTGGTGGGCAAAAAGCCGTTTGTTTGGAATAATAGAGCGCTTGGCTGGAAGTAGTCCAGCTCTCCAGGAAAACGGGGTGTCCATTTAAAAAAAAGGGGGGGGTGGGGGGTATGGCCGAATAGAAGACCGCAGGGGAGGAAAAGGAAAAGGCAGGACTGTGGAAAATGAGTGGGCAATAGGAAGCATAACATGAAACGAGAAAGAGCGAAGACTTATAGTCTGCTTATTGGCAATGAAAACGGAACGCTTGCCAATATGGCCATAGAGGTCATTAATCTCTATTGTTTTCCCCTCCCAGCTTAAGTGCCATCGAATAGCACAAGCAGATTCTTGGAGAGGGAATGGAAAGCGCGAGAGGGAAAGGTGATGAGCCAGCACTGTCCGGGGGCCATTGGGGGCCGCTAAGAAGCTGCAATAACAACGCCCGGTGAGAGCAGGCCACAGGAAGCTGCTGCTCGGCACTGTAGAGAAGTGTTGGGTAACCTTTGACCCTGATACCGTGGCGCAGCCCTGACACTGACGCTCCGCAGCGCGAGGACGGACACTGATAACCCTCATCTTTGAGCACACACACTGCTGAGTCCACTTCCTGCTTCCTGTTTGAGCCTGGCCATAACAGGGTCCAATGACACCTCGTCACAACATTCGCTTTAAGCCAATCCATGTTTGTGCTGGAGTGCTTGTGAGTGGCTGAGTTTTTTTTTCTTCTCCTTTCCCAGGTCAGGATAGCTTTTGAATATCCCCAGCTTCCGCCAGATTTGCTGAGGAGTCTTATCGCTCACAAAGGACTAGTTTCAGGCGTCTCCGTGTGGAACGGCGACCCATTGATGTCTCTATATGGCTTATGGAAATGAGCCACCGACACCTATTGAAAAATTACCGTGTGATATGAGATCTGAGCGAGCGCCCAGCGGGGAGGAAATCCACTCTGGCCACACTCCTAATTACACCCCCGAGCCTGGAGCGATGGGGAACAGGGGGAAAACTGTGGGGGGAAAATGTCTTCCCCTAATAGGGAGCTGCCAGTAATGTATTCCAAGACGTTGGTCTTCATCTAGGCCAATTGCGAGTTTGTGGGTTTGCATGTGGGTTTGCATGTGTGAAGCACAGTGAGAGAGGGGAAGGAGAGAGAGAACATACAAGAGAAAATGGAAGATGGAATGTGTGATTCTGTGAGCCAGGGTGCTTAAGAAAGACAGAGCATATAGCAAGAGGAGCTTTATTGAGAGTAGTATACCGCCCTTTTGATGGTGCTGTATGGAGAAAATGTGCACGATCAGATCAAGCAGAGGGGGTTACATTAGGGTTAAACAGCATGTGCCGTGTTAAAAAGGAAACTCTGAGGGGGCTGCGCTGTTTGGAATGTTTAGAGCCCCCCCTCTGCTCATGCTAATGTGTGTCAGTAGACTTGCAGGTACCCTGAGGGGCTGGCACATTAAGCAAGGCGCTCAAATGTTAAGTGGGAGAAAAGGGCTGATGCTGGCTAACCGGAGGGGGAGTCTGGGAGAAGGCGTAAAGGAGGCAAGATGGAGGGAGATGAAGAGACTAGGGTGAGGGATGATGTGAGCTGACAGCGGGGGACAATGCCGTGGTGGGAGTCCCCCGGGGAATGGTGGAGTGTTAAATAACTGTTTTCCAAGGTTCAAGGCGTTGGTTAGCCCACAACCTCCACGGTGAGCTAGCAAACACCGCGTGCGGCCACGGCAAAGAAGGTGGTGTCTGAACTCTCAGCGAACTTGTCTGTAACGCAGGGACATCGGCAGGTCAAACTTGACCAACAAAGCCTTAGTGACAAGCAACACTGACGTATGTGCACAATGTTCACCATGGTAACAGACCGTGATAATGGGGTTTCACTGGCTGGTCTGCCCACCATTTTAACCGTTCTTGCTAATGAAGCTACTCTGACAAAATCTGTCAAATTGCCACAGCACGTAAAAAAAAAAGAAAAATACCAGTTCTGTATTTTCTAATTTTGCCTACATGAAATCTTGACAACCGGATTTTCATGTGAATAACCCATACAGACTTCTCAAGGTTCCTACTAGAGGCTACTTGAATAAAAGATACCCGTGAACTTCCCATGGCAACCACTAAGCTAAGCAAACATTTCCTCCAGCGCTGCAGCTAGCACGAGCAATGACAAACGCACATTCCTCATGCTTCCAGCCATGTTTGCCACCATTATGCAGTCTTTCCTGTTGATTTCTCTCTCCTCGATGAATATGGAACAGCAACAGGCCCTCCCAGGGTCGTCGTAATCACATCAGCGGCCATACAAATAATCACGCAGACGTGTCATTATCATTTGTTGCAATTGACTTGGCAGACGCCGGCGCCGGCACAGACAGAGCATTGATTATGGCCCTGATTATGGTAGCAGTGGGAATCAGTTGTGGGCCTAACCCGTGCTGACAGTGAGCTGCCCTCTCGGCCGCTTTCCGCCACACCATCCATCTGTTCACCTCGGCTAGTGGAGCTAAAGGCCACAGGAGGGAAAGGACAACGTCTCCTACTTCAACAGCCAACCCTTGAAAGAACGTCGTATAGGTCCGAGCAGCAACCTCTCAAAGACGGAAGGAAGATAAGGGATGCTGACAGAGAGGGAGAGAGAGAGAGAGAGAGAGAGAGAGAGACAGATGAGGAGTTCCTACGCGGCAGACAGGAAAAGTACGGAGAGCGATGGATTAGCCGAGGAATGCAGAGTCTTCACCCAGTGTGCTGAGGCTCCCCTTCACTCAGACTCACCATGACTTATTAATGGATGCCCAGCAAATGAATTCGGCTCACGGGAAGGGGGATATAGATCACCTGTCAGTATATGTCTCCCATGATGACCTCCAGAGAGGAGGCGTCCCCACAAAAGAGAAATAGAAAGAAGGGAAGCAATGGATTCAAGAGTGTCACAAGCAAGAACACTAGCTGACTTCTTCGGCCTGCTAGCTTGTTTCCTGTTCATATCTAGACTAGAGTTTCATCAAGAAAGTTGGACTCGGTTTCATCATGTAAGTTATCTGTCTGACTGACACCGAGTATCCCTTTGCTTAGCTCTGCCACAAAGTTGGAGAGGTGACACATCCTGTCAGAAGAAATGCCGAAGGGACCTGACTACTCTTGACCTGGCAATCCCAGTCCAGCCCTTTAGTGACAGCCCGCCACAGTAAAATGACAGTGCCGTCCTTCACCTTGGCAACCGCTGCCCTGTTGTTCTGTCAGTCTCTGTTGGCCCCCTGTTCTTAAAGAGGCCTGTTTTTGTTTGTTTGGCTGGGTTTTTTTTTTTCCGCTCCGTTAGCTTAGTTAGCGTGTCATGCCCCCTCCAAATATAAAGTTGGCGGCCTTCAGCGGCGGGTGTGTGTGTGTGTGTGTTTGGTGACCTCGCTGAGTCAGATGTCTGGGGAAGCCCAGCGGTGGCAGGAGCATTAAAGACACTGTTGCAAAATGTTCTACCCCCCTCCTCCTCCTCTCTCCTCAGCCCAAGTCCTGTAAATACCAAGCGAACAGGTTGACACAGACCTCCCAGCGTCTCCCTCACACAGCTCGCACACACCCGCTCACCCTCTGGAACTTTTGCTTCACCGCTGATTGCAAAACTGTTTTATTTTTTTTCACAACAGTGCCAATCAAGCGAGACAGTGCCTTACCATATATGGCGCCACCTCAGCCAAGACTGCTGTGTCGTGTGTGTGTGTGTGGGGGGGGTGGGGGTGGGGGGGTGGGTGTGTGTGTGTTAATCATAATTATTGAAGCACAGCCACAGCAAGAAAAAAGACATTAGCACAGCTCCATAT
>JAVQIZ010227684.1:0-10190 GCA_036023535.2 Galaxias brevipinnis | reverse complement strand
ACACACACACACACACACACACACACACACACACACACACACACACACACGCTGACAGGCAGATAGAAACACACCACTCCACCCCAACCCTAAGCCAGACGGAGTGAGCAGCCAGGCTCCGGCGTTGTTGTTTACAGTGAGAGCCACACGTACTAATCAGTCACTGTACTGTGTGTGTGCTGCAGCCCAACCGGACCTGAGAGAAGGGGGAAGAACAACCTTCATCCTCTGCAGCGGTCCGCTGATGAAACCAAACTGGGACGAGGGACCAGGAGAAGAGAGAGGGGGAGAGAGAGAGAGAGAGAGGGGGAGAGAGAGAGAGAGAGAGAGAGAGAGAGAGAGAGAGAGAGAGAGAGAGAGAGAGAGGGATGGAGCGAGAGGCCGTGGCGAAGGGAGGAGTGCAGCAGATGTGAGATGGGATGGCTTGTGACAGTGTGCTGTCACCACACGGCCCCCGAACCAGAGGGTTTTTGATCACTGTGGGTTTTCCACAAAGATAAATTATTCATCCTAAGCCAATGGCAAGCCAGCAAAGAGAAGAGAGGCCTCAGCGTACATCCCCCCCCATATCACACACACACGCAAACACACAAAAAATACAGAAAAACACGAATATACACAGTCATACATGCTGATTTTGGGATAATGACGAATTGGTGTTGTGACCAAGAGCACCACACCTCTTCACCACAGCGTGACAAATCCCAGGGACTGCCAGACAGCCTGGACACACACACACACACACACACACGCTATAACACCCATATATTCAAAGGCACGAGGATCCACGAGCACTGGCTTTGGTAAGCACAGCCCCTCTGTGTGGGAGCCCACCACTGTCCCCCTCCTAGTCGCTCCCACATGTCATGGTGTAGCCGGGCCAATGCACCAGCACATTACGGTGGCTACACCAGCATAAGACCTGTTCCTGCTACCTAATCCCGGCACGGTCTCCTCCGACGGGGGGGAAACAAGCCTAATCCCGGCCACGGCTGTCAGGCGGCTGGGAGCCCGGCTCCTTGGCAGCGTCTCGGTGATCAAACAGCCTGGCTCGCCGCACCCGCCGTCGAGACAGAATCCGCTGCGCTCCCCCGGGGAGGAAGTCGAGGAAGATGGAGGGAGGAAGACGAGGGGAAGCAGTCTGTTAAAGAGCCACCTCTTGATCCATCTGCCAGCGCATCACACACACACAGGCACGTGCGGCGGAGGGTTTATGAGTGCAGCTTCAGATGGAGCGGCGGTAAACAGGAAGGGGAGTGTCGACCTGGTGCAGCCCGAGGCTAGGACGTCTCCCGTCGGAGGAGCCATTAGACTCCAGGCCTACACATAATGGCTCTGGAGATTGCTAAGGAAAAGACGCTATACGCACTCTGACTAGCGCACTAATACACACACACACACACACACACACACACACACACACACACACACACACACACACACACACACACACACACACACACACACACACATTCTGCATCACCCCAACATGTTCTCTGTATAACGACCGCAAAGGCCAACCCTCCATTCCCACCATGAGCCCCACTGCCCAGAGACACATCACATCGTTTTCATAATCACCTCACCTCACCGACAGCGACAGCCTGGCCGACGCGCAGCGCCTGGAAGCCTGCCTCCGCCCCACCTCTAATGTCCCTCTCCACATCTTGGACGAGACTTTCATCCGCGCACGCTCGTGGATATTTCATGTACGAACAGCCAACACTAAGAACGTGGGCTTTGAAACCAGGATCCGGAGGACCGGGGGGAAGAGGCCGACGGTGCCGGCTGAAGGGAGACCTGTGGAGAAGGAACCAGGACCCTCCACGCGCCGCGGAAAGCTCCCCGGCGAGGCTAGCGCTTCAAAGCCCAGTCGCTGGTGTAGCCCTGGGCTGCTGCGCGTGCCTCAAAGGGTCCTTTTGAAAAGTGATTCATTCATCCACCGCTAAGTACCCATCAGTGGCCCCGGGGCGTCACTCCCTGGTCGGCACGTAAGAACATCGGGGGGGGTTTCCCAGCGTCAGGGCCTGGGAGAGGGATCCACAACTAAACGGCTATTCCCGGGCCCGGAACACTTAAAGCTCCATCTATTAGGCAGCGGGAGCTGACAAGGTACTTTGGGCTGACGGTGGGCCAGGTAATCAAACGGCCCCAGCGCCAATCACATTAGGGCCCACTGGTCCCCCCCCGCCCCCCCTCTGCTCCTGACCTGTTAGATCAGACGGTCGTTAATCCAATTACATAATGAAAGAGCTGGCCAAAGCACCGAGGGATAATAGGGAAAAGATAGGTAACCAGAGATCCACAAAAGGCGGCAGTGCAAACAGGGTTTTACTGAGACACGGTCAACACAGCCACATCTGCTGTTTCCCAGAATGAAGCCAGCTCCACAGCCCCCTGCTCTTATAAAGAAAGCACAGATGTGTGAGGTATATTTCCAGAGGAAGCAGGTATGATTGCTTAAGGGACGTTCCAGTGAGCCAGCCCTGCTGCTAGGGGCCCTGGCCAGCCCCGTCGTACTTTGTGATCGAACGGTCACACATCCAGCTGCTAGTGGCCATGAGCGGACATAAAACGAAATGGGCTGAGGAGGTTGACGAGTGTATAAACTCCCCGATTGCTTCTCCCGCTCTCTGCCTCCGGGCCCCGGCCGGCCCTGCCCCAAACCACGGTGTGATTTAGGGGCAGCGCGGCCGCAGCACTTCATCACGCCGGCACACCCCTACGCGGTCACACCCCAACGCGGTCACACCTCATCTCACTGCGGTGGGCCTCTCCGCTGCCTCGCCGAAACAGGGCCGACGAATAGGCCCACATTACACTGCCTACACACGTGCAAATTGCATTGTGGGGCCACAGTCCACGACACCACGTTCACGGTCAACAAATCACCAACCGCAACTGAAATATAATGAGCACACTATCATCTGCCATCGAGCAGGAACGCTATCGCCCTTATCCGCGCTCACCGGAGCGTGGGCAAGGTTAGCGGTCCGCGGCGGATGAGCTAGCACGTGCGACCCCGGCGTCGCCAGCAGAGCCCTCGGCCCGGGCATACCTCCGCTAATGAGCCGTCCCACTCTGCCGCTCCGCAGCCTTGTAAAGACATGGCCTGCTCGTTATGCATTTCTTCATCTCCCGGGCCAGCGAAGACATCAAACACGCCCCCGCCCCCCCCGTAGCGGGAAGACCGCCACTGCCCCCCGTCTCACCCTCCCCTCCACGCGCCATTACTGCATGGCACATTCCACCCCCCCGGGTGCTCTTGATGGTGTGGAGAGGCTCATGCAGGGGGGGGGGGGCAATCAGCTCGTGTGTCAGAGGAGGAGGCCATGTTCTCACCAAGAGCTCGTCGAGGGGAAAGGACATGCGGGAGAGCGAGGAAATGCATTAGGCTGGAGAGAATTGGATGGGGCTTATGGCGGTGATATGGTAGGCTGCATCTGGAGCGGTTATTTCCAAGATGGAGAGGTTGTTTACACTCTACTAAGCTTTACGGCTTGCTACGTTACCAGGTTGAAGGACGTGGTATTTAATAGCTTGGCAACACCACCAAAAAACGGCGCACCTTCTGTCGTCCACAAAAGGGTAAAGGTAGAACCTGTCACTAGGGGGCTGAATACAGAATTTGGCAGACACTTATGAATAACTTGTCTTTCAATGGTCAAATGTTGAACAGAGGTGTTAGCTCCTGTAATGTGAAACCTTTTTTTACCCTGGACCTCTAAGCATAAACGCTGCAAATCAACGGAATGGCCCGGCCAGTGGCAAGTTCAATGATTAGCCCGAGTTTGGAGCGGCGCAGATTGAGCCTTGATTGGCTCTAAGGCCTGTGCCATGCTCCAATAAGCACGGCTGATGGAAGCGGGGTGCTGGGGGGGGTAGAGAGAGAGAGAGAGAGAGAGAGAGAGAGAGAGTGAGGACGGCTCGAGAAAAGAGCCCATATTTCCACACCAAATCTATCCAGCTGGACGTTTTCAACCGCAACATCCGACATGTCACCGCCCTTAGCCGCCGGCCATTTGACAGCCGCTCGCGGGGCCACTCTCCCTCCCCCGTCTGTCACTCTGCTTGACTGCGACGAAGGCCCCTCGTCTTGCCGACGGGGCCGCATCCCTGTTTTAGTGCCCTCGTAAAAAGGCCCCCGTCGGGACAGCGACGAGGCCCGGCTCTGGCTAAGCGCTGAGCAGAGCTAATGTCACTATTGAGCACGCTGGACAGTTTAATGCGTGGCGGCAGGGAGGAGGTGCGGGCGAGACGGGACGGGGGGGCTCTGTGGGGTCAGCGCAGGACTGGGCCAAGTCTAATCAGTGGCGGGCCGTGGAGCCTGCCCACAGAGGCGTTTAGCGCTGACACATTGGGCAGGTTAGCAGGGAGGCTAAGTGGCACCGCTGGTGCTGGTAAGCACGACAGAACAAATGGCACCAGCTTCAGAGGTGGCCCTCTCCTAATGAGAAAATATTACAGGAGAACACTGCTTACACTGAAAACAGACTAACACACTGAACTGAGGAGGAGAAAGAGGTGGAGGAGGGGAGAGTAAATCCATGCAGTACTCAAAGAACAACAATCCCTCTTAAAGCAAGACCAGAGATCAGAGCACATTCATGTGCCTACAAAGTCAATAGAATGGGTAAAGTCGAGATGTTACGATGGTAGCAGGGTGTGTGGCTGGAGCTCCCTGGCTGTCAGTGTGGGGGTGTACGCGCTGGAGGACTAGAGTCAGAGGGAGCTGCTTAGGACGGAGACAACGTTGGGGCCCGGGACACCCCGACCGCCCCCCCCCCCCCCAGCGGTCCCTCCCAGGGATGCCTCCTGCTCTCCGCCTCACCGCTCCCGTCGCTGAGCCCTAAGGGAGCGCCGGTGAGCCCGGGCACGCAGAGAGGCGAGGGCTGCACTGGAACAGAGGCGACGGCACGCACCGGGACAAGCAGAGGGACGCCTACGGAAGACGACCGGAGCGGGGCTGAGCGCCGAGAAAACAATCCATCAGCGCTGCACTGCAGGGCCACCCACAGCCTCCGCCGGGCCAGCCAGAGGCACAGGCGCAACTCCCTGACAGCGATAATGACTTATAGAGATTAAGATGGAGTGCTGATAGGACGCCTGAGTGCTCACCGACCGGGGGGGGGGGGTGGGGGGTGTTCCTCCAGCCAGTAGGCCACCTCAGCGCCAGGCGGACGGGGCCACGTTATGCACGTCCATGGCATGTGGGGGTCCGTCCTGCTGACTCCTCCACACGTCCCTCGTTGTCCTCCTCCAGGGACTCTACCGTGTGTTTGAGTGTGAATTGTGTGTGTGTGTGTGTGAACTGATTGTCTGCATGCATTCGTCTGTGCAATTACGGTGTTGATTTCCTGTGCGTGTTTGTGTCTTGTGCGCGTGTGAGAGATAGAGTCATAGGAAGTTAGCTCACCCAGGGCAAGAACTTAGGTGGTGGTCGCTCCACATCGGCAACGCTGGTTTCCTCCTGGCGCCGCGTGCAGCGGTCTCCGGATGCGCTCCCTCTCCGCTCCGCGTTCCGGCTCCGCTTGTCTGTGAGGTCCGCAGCGTTTCTTCACCAGCCCGTAGTCGGAGAGAGCTCCCAGCCTTGTGGTGTTAGCCGCCGAGCCGCGCTGCCTCTCTCTCTCTCTTTCTCTCTCTCCGTCCTAAGCCGTCGCTCCGCTTCTTTTTTTTCTCTCTCGCTCTGCTCCCTCCCTCTCTCCCACCCCCTTCACTGGCCGGAGCTTTGCTGCTGAATATTCCCCACCTTCCTGAGCCTCGGCGGTTGCCTTCTCCTTTGTGTTCAAGAGGCAGCTCCTGGTCCCTTCCCAGTGGGCTACTGGCTCTCTGTCTCCCACAGACAGTGAAAGGCTGAGCGCCAGAGAGATTACGCGTGTAGGAGAAACTGTGTACGTGTGTACTGGCGAAAAAGATAAAACATCCAGTAGGTGCAAGCGTGTGTATGAGAGAGAGAGATAGGGTGAGAGCGAATGAGAGGGAGAGAGAGAAAGAGAGAGAAAGAGGGAGAGAAAGAGAGACGAGAGGGAACGCGTGCATGTGTGGGAGAGGGGGCAGCAGCCATTCTAAGTGAGCGGTTGTAATAGAGAGCAATCATAGCGTATGCTTGTGCATGTGTGTGTGGGTGTGTGTGTGTGTGTGGGGGGGGGGGGGGGGGTGTGTGTGTGAGAGAGGGAGGGAGAGAGAGAGCCCTGGTGCTGCTACCGCTGCTGTTCAGTGGAGCTCATCTGCACTGTTGCAGCCTGTCTATTGTGGCTGCTGGGCTTCACAGCTCACTCTGCCTGCTCACAAACTGCCTGGGAAACCTCTCCAAGAAGAAAACACCTGCTTTAGACTGAAGAACCTTCCGGATACAGGAAAGCACCAATTTCTCATTCGAATGAGATTTGTTGTCTTAATAAATATGTCTTATAGAAAGGAAGATATTTGCCTCCATTTATAAACTCGTCAAACAAACCCGTTCCCTTTAGCCTGTTAAACAGTAAGTTTAGGATGCCCACCCCCCAACCCCCACCCCCTCTAATGAGCTGAGATGCTGAGGAGGAGATAAGTTATCTCGTAACTTTGGGGCCCCTTCATACTTTATCTTTCATATTTATGTCCCACTGTTTAATGGCAATGGCAGAGTCACCGGGCGCCCCAGGCAGCGATGGAGTGTCGGATTCAGGTGAAGGCAGCCACCGTACCCTATTTCACCCTCTGTCTCTCCCGGCGCATTGTGTTCCCATATCAAAGACAATAGAGACTCCCTCCCTAGCGTAAGCTGGCATTTCTTTGAGCTGCCGAATAGACGCGAGCAGTGCGCCGGCGTGCGATAGGAAAATCTCCTGACAATGAGGGAAGATTAAGGGATCATGCGAGGGTCTCCTTCCAATTCTTTAAGCTTGGCAAAAAAAAGTGACTACACTTTATCCCAATTTACAGTCACAGATTGGAAAAGATATGTATGTTTAATAAAGCCCAAAAAAAATGTAAAAAGAACTTTGCACACAATAGTCTGATTTAGAATGGGGTGGCTGGCAAGTGATGGGCAAACAGAGAGGTCAAAGGTGACAGATACAAATACTACAGGTCACTCTTTCATTTACTCCGACATGGTAAACCGCAACGATAGTTGCATTCAGCTTTTTTTCTGCCAAACATGTTCAAGACTCAGTGTAGTAGTGAAAGGAATATCGTAATGTGCAGATCTTCCGCTGTGAGCCGCCTCCCGCCGTCTCCCTCTGCTTCCATGCCAGATAGTGCACGTCTTCCTTGGCTTGTGGAGGAGGATGTAGTCTAACGCAGCGGATCCCCGGGTAGAGGCTTGGTCAGCCTCAAGCTCCAGCAATCCTCCTACCAGGTGGGGGGTGGGGGGTGGGGGACGGAGAGGAGCGCAGCCCCATGGACTGTGTGGGGCGCGGACCTAACAAGACGACGAGTGCCGTTCCGAGGTACAGCGTGTGAGGTAAGTGGTCCCTGAGATCCCAGCGTGCTAAGCCGGAGGAGGAGAGACGGGCCGCGTGGTAAAGTGAGGGGATGGGGGCGGGCGGGGGGGGGTTTGGCGGAGAGCATGTCAACAAGCACGGTCACCTAGACTGAAGGTTCCTTCTCACTTCTCCCCTCGCCCGGCATGTACCGGCTCCTCAATCAAACGGCCCGGACAAATGCTAATGGCTAAATCAAACACTGGAGGGTACATTGTGTTCTCGGAAATGTACTCCCACTCGCGCCAAACACAAATGTACGTGTGCAGAGGGTGTCAAGCCTTGGAAGGGAGCATGGAGGATCTGCAGAAGAAAATCACATGGTCTTCACACGGATTCTTTCTTCCGTCGCCAGGTTGTCATAGTGTTTCAGTAGAACACGTGAGCACTTGGAAGGTGGTTCTTATTATTCGAGTGGACCATTCAAAAAAAGAGTGAAGATCCGGTGCAAGGCTTCTCTACTGTATATAAAGATGTTGAATACTAATGAACTAGACCAAGTTAGGACCAAGTTGATCATTCATTCACATTATCAATCAACCTTTCCCTGTTATTATTATCAAATATTAGGATTATGTACACAAAAGAACTTGCAGAAAGGAAACCCTAACCTTACCTCTATCCCTAAAAATGCATTCTGGGAAAAGATGATGGAAATTGCATCCTATTTATTTAATAGGCTGTGTACGTATGTGTGTGTCTTTGAGGCAAAAGCCTGTGACTGCTATGTTAATCCAGCCTGACCCCAAGGATCTGCTGGGGGTGAGCAGAGAGGAGATGAGCAGAGAGGAGCAAAGTAGAGCAGAGCAGAGGTGAGCAGAGAGGAGCAGGAGAGGAGCAGAGAGGAGCAGAGTAGAGCAGAGCAGAGAGGAGCAGAGTCGAAAGGAGCAGAGTGGAGCAGAACTGAGAGGAGCAAATAGAAGCAAAGCATAGAGGAGCTGAGTGGAGCAGAGAGGAGCAGAGCAGAGCAGAGAGGAGCAGAGTGGAGCAGATAGGAGCAGAGGAGAGAGTAGAGCAGACAGGAGCAGAGTGGAGCAGAGAGGAGCAGAGAGGAGCAGAGTGGAGCAGAGTGGAGCAGAGTGGAGTTGTGAGAGAGGAGCAGAGTGGAGCAGAGTGGAGCAGAGAGGAGCAAAGTGGAGCAGAGTGGAGTTGTGAGAGAGGAGCAGAGTGGAGCAGAGTGGAGCAAAGTGGAGCAGAGTGGAGTTGTGAGGAGCAGAGAGGAGCAAAGTGGAGCAGAGAGGAGCAAAGTGGAGCAGAGTGGAGTTGTGAGAGAGGAGCAGAGTGGAGCAGAGTGGAGCAGAGTGGAGCAGAGTGGAGCAGAGAGGAGCAGAGAGGAGCAAAGTGGAGCAGAGAGGAGCAGAGAGGAGCAAAGTGGAGCAGAGTGGAGTTGTGAGAGAGGAGCAGAGTGGAGCAGAGTGGAGCAGAGAGGAGCAGAGTGGAGCAGAGTGGAGCAGAGTGGAGCAGAGAGGAGCAGAGAGGAGCAAAGTGGAGCAGAGTGGAGCAGAGTGGAGCAGAGTGGAGCAGAGAGGAGCAGAGAGGAGCAGAGAGGAGCAGAGGGGAGCAGAGAGGAGCAGAGTGGAGTTGTGAGAGAGGAGCAGAGAGGAGGCTGTGAGAGAGGCTGTTGAGTAATCCCACGGCCTCCTGTCCTCCTGCTCTAACTCGGCCACGCTGGGTTGAACTGAGAGCTGAGGGGACTGAGGAGTACTTATGGTTAGCAAACACGTACTAAGGCTCTCTCTCCCTCTCCCTCCCACTCCCATCCTCTGCTAATGGAGAAGACGTCTAATGGAGAAGACGAGCGAGTTGTACTTTCAGCGGACAACCTTTTCAACCATGGCTTTTGGCAGAAAAATAAAGAATACCTCCATTGGCTCCAAACCTGACCCTGCCTGTCACGGCTGACAGCCAACTCCAAGCCAGGCTACAAATTGGACACACATGTTCGGATCCCTGCAATGTGTTCAGTCGCCAGCTTTTCTGTCACTCCAACATGCTAGGAGTCCCTGCAGGGGGAGAATGACATGACAGAGGAAAGTGTCATTCAGGAGCGTGTGAGAGAGACAGGGGGCAGAGAGAGAGAGAGAGAGAGGGACAGATAGAGAGAAAGAGAAGGCTGGAGAAGCCGCTGTGCCCGTGGGCCTGGACACGGGATGGTGACTCACTGGCAGAGGGAGCGGGAAGAGAGCAGAGGAGGAAAAATAGAAATGAAAAGAAAGAGAGAGAATGGCTCACTGTTCACTCTCACTGTTACTCGTTTTTGTCCACACAAAAGGCCTAGGAGAGCGGCCATGTTTTGCAGGGGTGAAGTGCCTGGCTCGTGGACACCATGGCGATGGTGGCTGCTGTTTGAATCTCCCCCTACAGTCACCAGCACACACTCTCCTGTGAGAATGAGACAGAAACCAGCCGCATATACCTGACCTCTCTAGACCACACGAATCCAGGGCCACGTAGAATAGGAGCAGTGCAGCGGAGCTGGGAGAGAGAGAGAAAGTGCGTGCGGTGCCGACGGGCCTGGCAAAAAGAGAAAAGATGAATAGACACGTGCACACACGCAAACGAGCGAGGACGGCAGGAAGTCTGAAGGGTGTCAAGGAAGCCCTCCGTACGCTCGCGAGGAGCAGAAAAGAGACATGGGAGGTGAGGGACGCAAGGCGGAAGGTGGGGAGAGGAGGGAGGGGTGACTGAAGGGGGTGAGAGGCTTCCCCCGGGGGGGGGGGGGGG
>JAVQIZ010227665.1:0-16051 GCA_036023535.2 Galaxias brevipinnis | reverse complement strand
CCCCCCCCCCCCCCCCTCCCCAACACACACACACACACACACACTAACCCTTAACACAACCCAGAAGACTTGCAGAGTAGTGCCTGGTCAGCGGGTCCCTTGACGTGTAGACACACATGCGCGTGTTGAGCCAAACCTTTTCCCGAGAGGCACCCAAGTCCGCCTGTGTCCCCCCTCACTCCTCCCTCGCCCTCCTCCTGCACACCTTTGTGTGGATAGCCCTCCCCTCTCTCTCTCCTCCTCCTGCTCTCACTCCCCCCTCCTCCTTTTTTTTTTTTTTGCTCTGAGCTTTTCCTACTTCTCTGGCCGTGCGCTGCGACTCTTGTGAGTGCTGGGAGCCGCAGGAGGAAGGAGAGACTAGGAGAGACTAGGAGAGACTAGGAGACATGCTGCTGATGCTTGTCCAGCTGTTTGGGCTGCAGGTCTCCCTCTGGGCCCACTGAAGAACCAGACCAAAGCAGCCTGCCGGCCCAACAGCCTACTCCTACCCACGGGGGAACCTAACCCGCTTTATTGGCCTCTATTGCTATTAGACATTTTCACTAGTTCTTAATACTTTCGTTCGGGAGTTGGACAGTCCTTTTTATTGGGCGGTAGGGGACTGGCGACCAGGCGAATGAGGAGCATGTTTTGTGTGGTGGCGGCTGCGCGGGGGTTCCTGGTGGGAGTAATGCTGACGGCGGTGGCCGCTAAGGGGACCTTCTACGGAGGCCAGGTCAACCCCTTCTACGGCAACCGATACAACCTGTACAAAGCCGGAGGAGTCAACCCCAACTACGTACCGGGTAAACCCATGACCCGACACAAGTGAGTGCGCCTTCTCTGAATGTATAAGGAGCCAATAGGTTGTTCATTTGTTTTGCCCCATGCTTGGCAAAGTTTCGGGTTTAAACAGTAAAGGCGGTCCAAGCTAGGGCCTGATATTGCAGGGGGGGACCCACTATAATGTACATAGCCCCTGAGAAGCCCACGTCATGGGCTGGTTGCAGAAATATGGTTCTGGTTAGCTTTCAGGTGCCCTGGTTGAAGTGACTCTCTGTTTCTCTTACTGGGTTTCCCTCTGCCCCGTTCCTGCGGTGCACACTTTAAGCCGCGGTTGAGGATTAGCGTAATGGGGGCAGTGATATGGTTTATTGGAGAAAAGTAAAAGGCTTTATTGTAAACTGTTATGCCATAGGGTGGGTGGAAGGCTGACGTTATGACGGGTATTGATCTGGGCGAGCAACCGCATTGTGTATGGTGTGTGTGAGTTAGTTTGGGTGCGTGAGTGTATCTGTCTCATGCATACTTGAGTGGGTGCATGTGTGTAAGTGTGTGTGTGTGTGTGTGTGGCTGTGTGTGTGTGTGCGTGTGGTGGGGAGCAGTCTTGATTAGATGCAGACTTGTGGTACAGCTGGGCAGCGACAGTCAAATGGGAGTGGTACACACACACACACACCCTGATAAATAACCAGCACCTTGGTATATACTGTAACTGAATCCATAAGATTTATGATGTTACTGAAATATTATGACGTAAACCTTACTTAGATTTTTGTCAAAGCATGTTATTATGCTTTCTTCAATTTACATATTATTGCTATTATTATTTCAATTTAATTGCATACTAAGATTTACGGGGTTTTTTTGACAGAAAAATCTAAGTTTACACACTGTTCAGGGCCTTGATTAGGTGGAATAAGGCTGGTCGATGGTTGGCCCTTCTGGGCTTGTGGTTTTCCCCTCTCCCCCTCTCTCTTTCTCTCTCTCTCTCTCTCTCTCTCTCTCTCGTGCTTGGCTTCCCCTGAGAGCTGTATGTCTTTGGACAGCTCCCCAGCTACCTGCTGCTCCCCTCAGGCTACCTCAGACATACTGCCCCGACCGGGCGCTGCTTTGTCTGCACCCTCACCTTCTGTCACCCCGGCTCCCTGCCTCGCTTACCCTCCGCCACAGCCTCTCTCACCCCGGCTCCCTGCCTCGCTCACCCTGCGGAACTCCCTCACCCTCACGCCTCCCTCACCCCTGGCCTAATGCCTTCTTTAAGCAAAGCACTGTCCGTTCGGACATTCGTTTGCTCCAGGCCCATTCATCCATTCATAGCCCTTTCTCTATTTTTCCTTTGCATTACCCTGAAGCCCCTGAGTGAATCTTATACCCCCCCCCCCCCACCTACCTTGAGTTTAATTCCTACCCTCCTGTCCCCTCTGTGTGTCCCTTCCTGTCGTCACTCGCACCTTTCCTATTTGTTCCCGGGGACATTCCTGTGGGAGACGTTGGAGCTGTCATCGCCCTGGGGCTCGTGTTGATGACATGCGACAGCGGCTCAAGATTGTTTACATTGGGATGGTGGCGCCAACAGCAACAACCAGCAACACACACATACACTCACACACACCCAGAAACCGACAAATAGACTGTACCAACAAACACACACACACACACACGCACACACACACACACACACACACACACAATGACAACCGCAGCGGATTCAGAGGCAGCAGGTTTATAGTGTTCACCTTTGGCATTGACTTAGGCTGTTATTGAACTGACTGTTAATATGGCTTAAACACATTAATTCATACTGTATAGTACATTGATTAATAAAACTGTGTCTATCGTAATCTTCTAGGTATGTGGGCCATCTGTGTGAGGGCGCTAGTGATAGGAGCGCTGTCTCACCTCGGCCCCTGCGGTCCATCGTGAGCCCCTGGGGGCCCCTGGGTATGTGTCAGTGTCAGACCACAGCCCCTGATAGATGAGCCCAACTGTTGTCGGCCTGACCACTACAAATAGGGCCCTAAGTACAACACATGTTTCTGGACGTACTTCTGTCTTTGGGAGTGTGTGTGTGTTGGTGTGAGTGTGCTTGTGTGTGTGTGTGTGTGTGTGTGTGCGACCACGCGTTGACATAGCATGCGTTTCATGTACTAAGCACTTACACAGGGATAGCATTGCCCTACATTGAGCAGTCATCTTGACACATAAAACGACCGCTCCGATTCAGCAATCCGCCCAAAGAATTCTCAGCTGTTGTTGGTCTGCAAGCTCCCCTTTTATTTCTCAGCGTTGAATTATTTTCTGTTCTGTGTTTCGGCAGCGATGCGTGTGATTCGACAGCCGTCCCAGCCTTTCAGCCGAGCCACTTCCTTGGTGTGAGGAAATTGCGGCTTTTTTTTTTCATCGATAGTGACATCTCAGACAATCAGCACAATGGCCGCAGTGATACTTTACCAGGCCCTGATGCCGCTCCCGGCCCTGCGGCGGCTGCAGAGTGAACGCCAGGGAGCGGGGAGACTGGAGAGGGCCACAGCCACAGCCACTGGAGGCAGTGGCGCTTCCATCAGCGACCCTTTATCGTCAGATCACATGGCAGAGCCTGAAACCCAGAACAGCCTGAAAACATAGAGCGAGCGGTGGAAAGATGGCGGTAAACCTGTCTCGTGTTAGACTTTAAGGGTACACAGCCCCATAGTTTGTTCTCTATATAACTACAGAGCGTTCACACACACAAGCTTTTCCTTTTTATCATTAGCTAACTGAAACTAACAAGTCGCTTAACTTTTTTAATCTAAACATGAGGTCAGTCTTTTGAGGTCAAAAAATTACTTTCCAGAAGGATTGAATTGGTCTGGTGGGACGCCACATGACTTCCTTAATTAGTTCAGAGATATCTAAGAGGTAAGTGCTGATATATTAGACAAGGGTGAGAGGGGAGAGGTCATTATGTTCATAAAGGTCAAAGGCCACAGGGTGTTAGCGTTTGTAGCCAAGGGGGGTACGTACGGCCATGGAGACAATCTCCAGCCAGGGCTGGCAGTAACCGTCCAGCCTCTCCTTTTCGACAAGGTATGCAGTGAGCACACTTCATTAACCTTTCTCCAAAAGCGGTATCTTTCATAGACTGTTATTATCTGTCGACTGAACGATTAGTCTACTCTGTAGTACAGAGAAGCTGACAGACTGAGAGATTTTTACATGTTTTAATATGTTAGTGTGGCAGATTTAAACAAAGAAACACGTGTGGTTGGCTAAGCAAATATTTACCTCAGAGAAGCTCTGGCTCTTTCATAAGCAACGTCCCTTTGGCTGAACATAAAGTGGTTCAAAATCATTAAGATCTCTCTTCCAGTGAAAAGCAGATTAGGCACCTCAGGAAATTCCTGGGGCTAAGCAAAGTTGTCTGAAAGGTTTTACACTGCCGGTGTTAAAGCCTCTTAAAAAAGTCCCAAAAGAAAACAGTAAAAGCTAGACTGCACAAGTCAAAGCAACAGTGGTTGTTATCGCACCTGCTATTTTTCACACAGGCTTGGCTTTTGTTGGTCTCAAGGTATGGGGCCAAAAGTAACAGGAACGAATCCATCACACTGTGTTTCTGACTAGATCAGACGGGTGCCACAGGTTTAAAACTGTTACTAGACAAGCAGCAAAACCGAGTTGTGTTTGATATAAGTTAGACTAATAGCCTTTCCTTTTAGACCCTAACCCTGTAGGCCATGGGGTGACCCTGCTGTTGGGGAATGAGAGAGGGCTCACTTTGGTCCTAGAGCTAGACATATTACTTTTCTCTCACTCCCTTTAGTCAGTTGTCTAACCGTCCATCAGCCAAAAACCAGGGGGTCGCTAGGACCTGCCAGATAGAGAGACTCATAGAGAGTCTTATTAAAAGAGGGAGGGTGATGGGGCCTGGAGGAGCTGGACGTATAAGATGGCTGTTAAAGCTTGCATTAAAGCGTCTGTGGTTCCCCGTGCGGACCACCGCAGTCGTCAATCTGTCCGAAGCTGCGGTGTCGGTGTGGGTTTTTACCGCTTTCCGAAACGCCTGAAGTTGAGAGCAAGGGCAAGCGTTAGAACAAGAAAAAAAGCCTAACCTTGGCTTTCAAGGTGTCAGGGGAACTAAGGCTGAGAAAGTGACAGGAAAAGGTGATGAGGGCGACGGAGAGGGAAAGAAAACGAGACAAAGGAGAGAGGGGGCACAGCTGGTGAAATGTGTGCAAATATATGTATAATTCAAATACAGTATGACAGCAAGTGCATTTTAGGTTTTAGAAAGGTGCAGGAAATGGAGACGGAGAAGCATGAAGGGGGGATGGGGAGAACGGATTGAGAGAGGTGAGCTGCTCTGGCGCCCAAAGGGAGGGTCAGGGTCCGGCAGCGATAATATTTGTCAAAGCGCTCCACGTGAGAATCTGAGATGGGAATTCTCCTTATCCCCCGGGAAGCTCGGAGGGGATTAAGGCACTGTAACCCTAGACTGGAAATATTTACAGTGGGACCAGACCTGCAGCAGAAAAATGACATGCTCCAACAGCAGTTAAAAAGAAAACAGTGGTATTTTGGCGGATAGAGAGGAAGAAGGAAGCGTGTCTTCGGGGAGGTGGTGTGAAGCAAAGGTTGAGAGGGAAGCTTTTTAGCCATGGACTCAAAGAGGCGTGGAGGGCTGTCCATTTTAGAAACGTCAGGTAAATCATGGAAATGGGATGAGGTGAGAGTCGAGGATAAGCCGCAACGAGTCTCCGTCGATACTTGAGTGAGAGGTCTGAAGGGGAAACGTCTTGGTGTAAGATTGAATATGTGCGTTTAGGGAGGAGGACACTTACGGCCATAGAGGACGAGGTGGAGGTGAAGAGGGGCGCGTTACTTTGAGAACCGATTCCCTCTCTTCTCTCTTCCTCTTATTTCACCTATTCTCCCCTCCTCTCTGGGATCCATCTCATCTCTGATCGCCGTGGATCAGTCAGGCTCATTCTGGGTCCCTGGTGTCTGGACTATCAGCAGCATCTTCCGGCTGGAAGGGTATCCAATGCATACAGCCAGACAAGACGTGGCACTTGGCCCACTGCTAGATAGGCAGCTGGATGCTCAGACAGGTCACACTAACCGAGGGCCAGCTAAGGAGATACACATAGAAGCCAAGCCAGCACAAAGACACACACACACACACACACACACACACACACACACACACACTGTTGGTCCCTATATTTTATTTCTCTCTTTATTAACTTGCTATGTCTTTTTCACATGTATCCTTTCAAACAATACCTTGTTTCACAGATTTTACTGCCTATGTGTGCAGTACAACAGCAGGCCAGCTCATTTGCCTGGGATGATGTATGAGTGTGTGTGTGTGCACGCCTGCTCTGTTAGAGGAATAGCACTCTTTAAAGAGGGTCCCTCGGAGATCTCCGCGCCTGTTTCTCGTTGACCCCCAGGATCTACGGCTCTCCGAGGCCGAGGAGCCGGGTGCCCCCGCTTCTGCTCTGGCCCCGTCGTGTAACACCCAGGGAAACGGGTTCAGTGGAGCCGCCTCGGGGCCCCCGTCGAAAGACACCTGCCGGGGTCGCATTTCACACACGGACCCCAAAACGACACGGGCAGATCTCTGAGAAAGAAGGGCCAGAGTTAGGGGGGGGGGGGTGTAAAATAAAAGTCGGGGGTGCTGGAGGATCTCTCCCTGGCCGTACATCTGGATGTCTGAGGTCCGTGTGAGAGTCTGCAGGCCGCCGGCTCTCCCGCTCAGACGTGCCCCTCCCACACCCGACAAACAGAACGGAGGGCTCGGCGTCTGCTTCGGCCCCCTCAGCCTGACCCCACGGGTAACGGGACAGGAGCATCACACACACACACACGCGCACACGCACACGCACACACACACACACACACACACACACACACACACACACACACACGTCAGCTGTCGGACGTCCATCCGTGTCCCTTGAGTGCAGCCTGCGTTGCTCTCACGCATCGCGGACATCAGGTTGTAAAGTGTCCATACGCCCAGCCGATAAATCCCCTGTTTATGGGGAGGAAACCGCAGTTGCTTTACCCTATGTAGACTTTAAAATACGATTATAAAACCGGAGCGATCGTACAGCCGCGGAATGCGTGTCTGCTGTACACTTTTCCCTGACCCCCTTCCATCCTTGTACCCCCCCAAAGAAAAACACGTACAGTTTCACTGAGCTTACTTTACACGCGGTTTAACTGGATTCCCCAAAGCAGGGGTGATCAGGGTTGCCCAGTCGCTGACTCTCCTCCCTCCGCTCAAAGTGCTGCCCTGAAGGCAGACAAGAGCGGCCCCAAATGCCCGCATTAGGTCATACCCCAGCGAAGCACTTCCCCTGAGAACGCAGGGCCTGACAGGCACAAGTCAGGCCTTTATGAATGGAGCTCAGTTCTCCCGGCCCCAGACCTATCCAACCCTCCACCTACTATTACCTGTGTCAACACACGGTGCGCTAGCATGCAAACGAATACAAACACGCTCAAGTGCACACACACACACACACACACACACACACACACACACAGACGCTCAAGCACACGCACACCCACACCCACACCCACACGCTCAAGTGCACATATGGACCCATACACAGACATGTGCACACACACAGCCCATCAACACATGGTCCCCAGTTGGCGGGCCCTAACGCTGTAGCGGTTTTCTGTCCTCGTCCTTCCAAGGGCTGTGAACCTGTTAATTCGACACACAAACCCATGTCGACCTCCTCCTGCTCTTTTCCCCCTCCTCCTCACACAAACACTTCTGCTTGCCCTGAAACAGCTGTGGGGCAGTGCTGACGGTTGCGTGTGTGCTCTCGAACGCTCCCTCTCCCTTCTGTGTCTGAGAAAGGCCCGTCACATTGGAGTCTAAAAAGCCATTTCCTGTGTGCTGCCCGGGGCCAGGGAATGTTGAAGCGATCGCTTTAGCCGCGTTGGCGACGGCAGGAGACTGAGACGGAGCGAGATGATACCAAAGCCAGAGCGGTTACACAGAGACCTCTATGTGCTTGGTTGCTTGACACCCACGTACACACACACACACTGACACGCACACATACACACACACACACACCACACACCACTTCCAGGCCCTGTCCCAACCCTTGTCGGCCGCGTTGCCATGACGCCCAGTCCCCTGTTGGTCTTGATAAATGATTATAGACTAATGCAGTTCACTGAGTGGGCTGGGTTGTCGTTGGAGATGGCCGAGTGGAACAGCTGCATGTTGGGTAACAGAGTATTATGTTGTGGTAACTGGACGGAAACGTCTTGGGAAAGCGAGGTCGTGAGATGTGGGCCGCACAGGTGTCCTGGACACTACCTTGACGGCCTGTTCATGAATGCTCATTTTTTGTCTTTCTTTTATTAAATTAATTCAACACGACTGTGTTGCACAAAAATGACAAGCTTTGTTTAACAAGCTCTCTCTCCCTCTCTCTCTCTCTCTCTCTCGCTCTCTCTCTTTCTGCAGGAACCACTGTGCCTATGTGGTCCAGAAAAACATCACGTGCACCATGCAGGACGGCGTGGCCACCTACGTGAAGGCAGAGTACACCACCAAGTGCATCTGGGGGCAGAAGTGTCCAGTGGTCATGTGAGTTCTTTACTGAAGCCAGACAACAGAACTACAATCTCCCACACTGGTCTCCACCGCCCGCTGCTTTTCATCGTTTAGCCATGCCATCTACTACACATGTAGCTCAGGTCAATCATGAATTTCATGGCTTATTGCCCCCCCCCCCCCTTCGGGTCATTGACAAACGTGTTTGAGCTGCTCTCTAGTGTCCATAGCATGTACTGCAGCAGGACAGGCTGGCTGTTCAGCTGCATGTACAGCTGTGTTTGTAGTCAGTGTTCCTCTGCAGAGACAAGGCTCCGGGGAGACTCTGTGTTAATGCTCCCACAGTTGACGGTTTTCATAACCCCATGACTGTCTCCCTCTCGAAGGAATGTAAGTAAAGATGTCAGATGAGTCACTACTGTAAAACATTTTTTATATATATATACATTAATGCCACGAAGCCAGCAAACACAGATATCTTTGAAATGCCAACAGCTTCTGCTTGCATAGCATTTAGAGGCACAACTGTTACTGCGGGTTGCATTTGTCCCCGTGTCAGTCTGCTGGTTTCTTACTGCCACACGTCTCTTTGATGTAGCGCGGTCCTCACAGAGGCCTCGCGAAAGGGAACACGCTGGGGAAACGACACAGCCGAGGATTTCCACTTCAAAACGGAGTGTGATCACGTGTGCACGAAAGAGAGGGAGAGAGGACACGGGAAAAGGAGGGAAAAGGGCAAGCGTCTCCGTCGGAGCATCAAAGCCATGTGCCGCTGAGGCGGGATAGCGAGCCTAAGCTAAACGCTGACCCCGGTCTAACTCTATGATGCCACCACACTGTATCTTAATCTCCCAACTCGCTCTAATCCACACTTGAATCCCATGGGAAAGTACTTCATCCCTTAATCTCTCCCCTCCTTTGAGCCTACCTACTTATCCTTTTGTCCGCGGGTTCCGAGATGCCAACGCCACGGCGCACAATGCTTTGAGGTCCGACCCATTTGGATGGGGGTTCCTATGGTAACCGCGTGGTGTTTTCATTAGGGCCTTAACCTTCCTGTGTCCTCTGTTAGGTACCGTACCTTCTACAAGCCCAAGTACAAGGTGGGCTACAAGGCGGTGACGGAGCTGGAGTGGAGGTGCTGCCCCGGCTACTCCGGAGAGAGCTGCTACGACGGACCCACCTCGCTACCCGACTCGATGCCCCCCTTCAAGCCTGGTCTGCCCCACCGGCCCGGGATGAAGGGCTTCCCCTACGGCCACCCGCGCCCGCCCCTGGACCACAGGCCGGTGCCCGGCGGCGGGAGCCTGGAGCCGGGGAGACCCTTCCCCAGCCAGCCCGACAGCAGGCCCATCCCCTCGGGGCAGCTGCCCACTGGGAACGGGAGGCCCAGCTACGGTGAGACCACACAGACAGGACAGTCACGCCCTATTAAAACAAATGTTAAATAAGAGAATAATATGCTATTATGTGATGAAATTTGATTAATGTGTTCTTTTATAGACTGTCTAAATATAAGGCAACATCACGATTTAGATTTAGTTTGTTATACTAGAAGATATATATAATTTCACATGAAGATATGCACAAGTCCAATACCGTGTGGAACATCGTCCTGGCCGTTCCTCCGCGTAACCTACTCGTTGACCCCCTTCAGGGAACAATTTCGGCGGCTCGGGGGTGACGGGCGAGCGCCTGGACCGCCTGGAGGAGGACCTGCGACGCATGACCCAGGGGCTGGACACCCTGAACGGGGTGGTGGCGGGCCTGGAGGAGCGCCTCCGCACCTCCCTCCGCGAGGACACCAACAGGATCCTGACCACGCTGCTGGCCGGCGGCACCCGCATCTCTGACTCCTCGGTGGGCTTCGGCGTGATCCCCGACGGCTCCCCCGACGGCCTGGATGGCGGCGAGGGCTTTCCCGGCTTCGGGGACCTGGCGGGCCGCGTGACCGAGGTGAAGGACGAGCTCCGCGCCAAGGGACACGTGCTGCAGGAGATCCAGGTAGCTGCTGGGCGTGGACCATGTGCACGTTTAGTCACTGTTTAGGATTCGGTCATACGATACTATGTAAACTCCTCGCACCGTTCCTCCTCCCTTTATGTATGTTTGCCCTCTACCAAAATGTACTGCTCTACCTCTTCCTCACGAAGCCGATATCTCTTCACCTCTCCAGGGCATGGTGCTGGGCCACGACGGGCAGCTGAAAAGGCTGCTGGAGGTAGCCGACGGCCGGCCGCTCCCCGGCTCCGGCGCCCCCTCCGTCCTGGAGGAGCTGCTTGACGCCAGGCTGGCCGGGGTGAGGGCCGACATCCTGGACGGCTTCGAGCGGCGCCTGGCGGGCCTGGAGGCCCACTGCCAGGACCAGATGGGCGAGGTGCGGCGGCAGTGCCTCAGCGACCAGGTGAGCGGCCAGGAGCAGATGCAGCAGTCGCTGGACGGGAGGGAGACGGGCCTGCGGGCCGAGCTGGGCACGCTGCAGGCTCAGATCCAGGGGCTGACGCTCACGGAGAGCTGCTGTGGACAGGTGAGTCGCCCGTCACCACATCAAAACATAGGTTTTACATAGAGTTTACAGTATGTACTGTGAGACCGCACGCAGCTGCCCGAGTATGTGAAAACAGAACGTATTCCTCTGCTCTACGTACAGAACTGTGCATGCGTTTTATGCGGGGGGGGGGGGGCTGTTTTGAAGCTGGTCACACCAAATATTGATTTGATATAGATTTTCTTTTCACTCACTTTTTGTATTATTTATTTATTTTTTATTTATTTGAAAATAAGTCTTACTTTAAAGCATTTTTGCCTAAAACATATGTAGAGTACTGTATGCATGAAATTTCATAGCACAGATTCCTAATTTTGTCCTAACTGAAACAGAGAATAAAAAGGACATTGGCGAATGTATTAACACTGATATAATGTGGATTGTTTCACGTGCGGCAGGTGAACAGCCTGTCCAAGCGGGTGCTGCTGCTGGAGGAGTCGGTGAAGGGCCTGACAGAGTCCCAGAGACACCTGCAGACATCCGTGACGGAGCAGAGCCTCCACATGGAGACCCTGCTGGAGACGCGGCTGGAGGACATGGAGGGCCGCCTCAACACCTCGGGCCTGGAGGGGGGCCTCCCGGTGGGGGACCTGGACGGCTTCAGGACCCTGCTGGAGGACAAGCTGAGGACCCTGGAGGAGCGCGTGTTCGTGGCCGTGGAGGAGCTGAGCAACGCCACGGCCCCCGCCCTCCTGGAGGGCCAGGCGGTGCCCGCCCTGGAGACAGAGATCGAGTCGGTCCGCCGGCGGGTGGAGGGCGACCTGGACGGTATCCAGAAGCAGCTGACCGACCTGGAGCTCCTGTGCACCTCCTCCTGCGCCGCCTCCACCCCGGTGGCGGCGGGCGTGGGCCTGGCAACGGTGGAGGAGGAGTGCGGGGAGGTGGAGCGCCGCGTGACGGGCCGCCTGGAGGAGCACGACGAGCGGCTGGCGCGGCTCAACGGCACCCTGCAGGGTCTGCTGCTGCGCCTGGACCAGGAGGACCAGGAGGACCAGGTGCACGGCGAGATCACCCTGCTCAAGGTCAACATCAACTCCGTCAACCGCACCCTCAAGGGCCTGCGCGACTCGGTCAGCCTGTTCACCAAGGAGGTGGGCCACGCCAACGCCACCTGGCAGCAGAGGGAGCACCGGCTGGCCGACCAGGTGCACGGCATCACCCAGCTGGTGGGCCACCAGGCCTCCCTGCTGGGGGCCGGCGAGAGGCGGCTGGCTCAGCTCAAAGTGGAGCTGGTGGGCCTGAAGAGGAGGCTGTCCGGGGAGCTCCAGGGCTGCCGGAGCACGGCGCTGGGGGTGCAGAGGGAGGTGAAGGAGGTGGACAGCAGGGTGAGCCAGGTGGAGGGCCAGTGCGGCGACCTGAGCGAGCTGGCCGAGCGGCTGGAGAGCATCCGCGCGGAGCTGGAGAGGCACTCGGACGACTACCTGTCCCGCGTGAACGGGACGCTGGCCCGCCACTCCACGCAGCTGGCCGAGCTGAAGGGCGAGATCCGGGACTTTGTGTCCCACGGAGGGGACAGGGAGCGAGGGGACCAGTAGCCGTCGAGCTACGGACAGGAAGACGACTGCAGGGAGAGCGGAGACAAAGAGTGACTTGTGTGCGTCTCACTTGTTTTGACTAAGACTTTCCTCTTTTTCCGCCTCTACTCCCTCTTCATTTGCACAGATGCAAATCCACTGGGCCGGTGGAAGAGTCATTCCCTTGATGCGCTCAGTCCAGCGCCTCCAGCTGTCTTGTGTTCTCAGCTCAGCGAGAAGCAACGAAGGGAGATAAGGAAAAAGACAAACATTAGACTAGTGAGACACGCTGTTGGTTATTCTATGTGGGCAATGTTTTCCCGTAGGATGTATTCTACTGGGGCATGGTATTTCTAATGTGTTATTTGTGTTAGTCGCTGTCGGTTTGTATGGTTTGAACATTGACTTTTTAACTTATACTGTATGATAAGAAAAAAAAATGAATGCATTACTGTTACGGCATACTTTTTGCATTAGAGATTTGTTTGTATAAAAACAAAATACGGGAACAAAACAAAGCAAATGATATGGGACTAATGAGCTGCTAAGGGTCTTACTGGCAAGCACACTTGAATTAGGCTATGGGGACTCTTGTCTGTTTCTTCTAAATACTGTGTGTCAACATAACGGTGCTATACTTTTGTAAACTTCCTCACCCCAAAAAAAAAGAATGACATGTATTTCCCCTTGGATTTTGGAGTTTATTTTACTACTCTACTGAGCTGGTAAATTTTCAAGATGTTCTATAACCAGCAGGGGGCAGAAAACCCCCCCGTATGATTGATGAGGCACATGAAACAGAACGAGAGCAGGAAACATGATGGTGGGTCAACACGAGCAGATGTACAAACAGGATATGTTCCAGTCCATTGTAACTGTAGCCACAAAGAGCGATGAACAAAATAGTTTGAGCTGCAACACAAAAGAACCTTCCAACCAAAGCTCTAACCGGTACTTGCATAACAAAGAACACAGCATGCCCGACAGCACCACAACCGTTGCTTCACAAATAACCCAATCAGATGTTTACAGAGGTCAGGTCCTTATCTAGCAGAACAGATGATACAATAACTCCCCCTCCTCCTTCCACCCAGTTGGAAGCATGAAACATTAGGATGTGAGTCAGCTCGCTCAGAAAGCACTGTGAGCAAGTTTACCGGATCAGCACATGCTGTGGCAATGGGCCTGGACGGCACTGATTAAACCGGCAGTTCTAAATGGAAACCTGAAAGGTATTGTTGTTGCTCTCTGCAGCCCGGCATATCAGCTGCTGGGGGGGGAAATATGGGCTTGACAGCTGGAGTCAGCATATATTCACAGACAGACGGACGAAAACCACCGAAAGAGTGGGTCTTCGCTGTGCGCCGTGATAACTCCAGGGCCACATCGGCGTGGGTCATTCCGGTGAGACGACGCGGCTCATTAATGCTGCCGGTGAGAGGGTGTGGCCAGCTGTTGTTCATTGAAAGATTCTGAAGGTTGATTCTACGTTTGACATCAGCATTAGCTTAGATTTAGGGCATTGGTCATATTCAAAATAGCCATATTCAAAATAAACCTCTACCCTTAAAGTCATTTCCAAACACAAAGTGATTTAATACAAATAAAAAACGTTTTCTATACTAAAATGGTGCGATAAAACCCGTCAAAAGCTCAAAAGAATATCAGTCAAACAAATAAAAATAATGTCCAGTAGATGAGACAGCAGAGAATATAACTAAGAGAGATAAAACAGTGCAAGACAAAAAGCCAGGCAGGATACGGCTGAGTGTTCGTCTGCAGGAGACTCTCCACATCCGACTTGAATAAACGGAAATAACAGCTCTGTGCAAGATAAACTCCAGAGAAACACAGTGACTCTGGCCTGGCTGGATGTGAGCAAGCTGTACGGTCTGCACTGGGGGTGGTTGTCAAGGGCACAGCCACTGGTGAAAAGAGTGGATGGATATAGGGAGAGACAGGGTGGGACGAAGGACGAGAAAGGAAAAGATGGCGATGGAGGAGAGATGAGCAGCGTGGGCTTATTTCGGGAAAGGGAGGACGGGTGGTGTGGAGAGATTGATGCAACATAAAATGATTACGCATGGAGACGGGGCATCCAGAGGAGGACGGATGAGCGCACACAGAAGGCTGAGTGTGTGTTGGGGGAGGAGGAAGGGGGCGGGGCGGGGCAGGGGGGTGGGGGGGGGGGTCAAGCATGTTGCTAGAGAAAATGCAGTGATTGATACGATGAAAGGCCTAGGACAGTGGAAGAAGAGAAGATGATGTCATGAATGGTAAGGGAGGCCGTGTCAGATAACATGGGGGGAGGGAAGAAGGGAGGATGGGAGGATGGGCCGACACGGATCCCGTCGCTGGGCGGCGTCACTCGCGTCCCTGACAGCAAAACAGGCAGGAGTCACAACAAGACCCCGTGATGCGGCTGCTACAGCAAACACACACCGAGAGAGAAAACACCATGACAGGGCAAACAGATCTAGTGTAAATGACGGCCCAGGGACAGGGAGCAGCTGGATGCCCTCTCCCAGCACAATTTACCCTCCCCTGCCGCAGGGAGGCTCCGCGGCGCAGAGGGCCCTGTCGTGGGCGACCCCAGGGGACCAAAACACTTAGACGGATCAGAATGTACAAGGCTGGGGACAGCCAGCTAAAGATGCTGGAGTGTAGGTGTGTGACAGAAAGAGAGGGATAGGGCCAACAATCATTCTCTCTCTCACACACGCACAAACAGGTAGTGTGTCTGTGGAGCTCAGATTTAGCTGTGGGCCACGGGCTGGTCCATGCTGTTAAGGAGAATCCCACCCTGACCAGAGGTAATGTAACTGGCTCCTGTTGACGTACTGTATGGGGATTGCACATACTCAGCCTTACGCAAAAGAGTATAGTTCCATGACTCACAGACCAAGACGCACGCACACCCAAAGACAACAACACACACCTCGTGCTCACAAAGCCCCGCAAGACATCGCCGCTCTCTTTGTTTCCGACAGCTGACTAAACCCAAGGTGACAACAGAAGCCCGCCAAATAAGCGGTACCACCACGCAGATTATTAGCATTTAGCATGGCTACAGAGCGGTTGTCTGCTTGTACCAGCACGGTGTCTGTGGAGAGCAACAACCCCCTGCTTTTCTTCGCTGTTCGTCCCCCGAGAGATGACGGGAAGGTGGGGGGAACGGTTTGGCAACTGATAACACGGCCCACACATATACTGACACACGAACAACCATGCAGACACAAAAGCCACACAGCCGCTCTCGCACACTCAGGATATGAAGAGGGTAGGCATGCTCTGCTTGTTGCAGCTGAAGGCTACCTTTTTCATTAGGGACAAAGATCCGCGATAAAGACACTTTACGGGGAGAGAGTGAGAGGCAGCGAACACTCACAGAGACACACGCGCAGGCAAGCGCCGATAACGGCATCAAAGGCCCGAGTGTACTTAGGCAGGTGTGCATGTGAAGATCGTCCGTGCGTGTGTGCGCCGAGTGTGTCTGCTCCAGAACTGCTCTTAAGAGGCCACTCAGCCAGGATCTGTCTGGCAGGCAAGCGACAGCTGCTGTTAGCATACCAATGCTATCCATTTCCCGGACTCCTTCAGGATGTGGCCACTCCAGCCTGGCTGGCTCTGCCAAAGATCGAGCACACTCCGAACACG
>JAVQIZ010227664.1:2500-12626 GCA_036023535.2 Galaxias brevipinnis | reverse complement strand
CAGCGCCTCTAAGACCCCGGCACGGTGCGGGACACACGGCTGCCATTCACAGCGCCTCATCCCTGCTCCTTTTGTGTGCTTAATCGTTCCTCAGCATTAAGCCGGGCCCTTCGTCCAGCTCCAATCCCCCCCTTTACCAACACCCAGGACCCCAGGCTTTGTTTGTGATCCAGGAGGCCTTCCTCCATCACAACCACTGCCGTCCTCTCGTAGCATAGAAATACAGCGAAAAGAGAATCCATCTACTCTCTACCGAGTCTAGAGAGAGTCTACCCAATCCAATGGATGTTCATGGTTCATAGAGGTCTCTATTTTATTTATCAGTGCTGTTTAAGATGAAGCCCACTTAAAAATATGTTTTTTTTTCTTCAATGCGAAAAGTAGCAAAGCAGTTGGTAAAAGGTCAGACCCATTCTGGTACGACACCGCTGTACAATCTACACACTCCGATTCTATGCTCCATCCTTCTGAACTTTCTGACATTATTCACAGCATCCCACAATTCCCTGCACCCCCCCCCCCCCCTTCATCTCCACCTCCTCCTCTTCGTCCACCTCCTCCACCCATTTCTTCACCTCGTCCTCAGCTTGCATAGGGGATGGGGGGGGGGGGGGTGAAAGGGGTGAAGATTTGGGGATGGGGGGGACCCCCTTCATACTCTTATCTTTTGTTCGAGGGTGTGGATGTAGGGACAAGGGGCTGAGGCCCCTCTCTCATAGACAGGCAGCTGATCCGTTGTCGTCTCACGCGCGGTCCGTGTCTCGACAGGGTGCCCGGGACCCGCACGATGGACTCTGGGCTGATAATAACTCATCCTGGAGTGTCTGTGGGGTTCTGTTCCCCTGCTGGTGTGCGTGTTCCCCTCTGACAGCCTGCACGTTCCAACTGCATTGTGTGGGTTTAGCGTGAGACGAGGATCGGGTTTGTAGGGGGGAGAAGACTAATCCGAATGGGTTATCACATCATCTCAATGTATATTAATGATCAGCAAATCTATATGCAACACAGAATATTCACGCTATGCAACTTTTTTAAAGTTCGACACTAGTAACTATAATATTAGGTTGGATTAGATTAGATTCAACATTATTGTCATTGCACAGAGGACAAGTACTAAGACAATGAAATGTTATTTGATTTACAATAACTTATCCGTGAGTTTTCTCATATTGTTCAAGTATGTATAAGAAATGTCGTTTTAGTTTAGTGCGTTTAAGTTTTATTTTGATTGTTCTTTTGCAATGAGGCATCACACTTTATCCAAGCAGGGTCTGACCTCAAGATTCTCTATAGCAACAAACTTCAGAATCTTGTTGAATTGAGAATGCATTCAACCCTGTATTAGACCGCACTGCAAAAGGGAATGTTGCTTTGGCATGATTGCACACGCACAAACACATTCACACCCCACACTCACTAACTCACATTCAAAACAAAATCACGTTCACTCGTGCAAACGGATCTTATTTCACCCAAACTACTTAGGGATCTTTATAGTTTATACATCTCTTTTTACAACTGTTCTGTATTTTCTCCCCAAAGCACTTATCTTTTGGAGTGCTGTTAACATGAATGGCCAAAGAAAACAGTAAAGAGCAGTGAAAAAGCCATTAAAAGAATATTTTCCCTTCTCTGCTTTGTCCCGTATTCTCCTCTGTCTCGCTCCGAGTGCTACTCCACACTAACTTGGGCTCCATACAAACAAATGCAAATGGCTTTAGAAACTTTACATAATGTATCTTGGACCCCCGTTTGAGGGACGGGTCTGAAAGGTCCCCTAAAAAAGGGCCCTAATTAATCTAAGTACGGAGGCAATGGGCCCACTTGGAATTTTTTCACTCCTTTAACTGAATGGAGAGAGAACAGAAAAGAATAGGATCAGGCCTCCCCTTTTTTTTTCTCTACTGTGAGAGGGGAGCCGCCTTAGCCCGTCCTTCCATGTTAACACTACGGACTGAGCTACACCCCGCAGCGGCCTAGAAGAGAAAATCAATCAATCTTTCTCTTTCTCTCTCTCTCGCTAATGTTTTTTCTCTCTCTCTCTTGCTCCCTTTTTTATTGCAGTAAAAATGGGAGATGAGATGGAAAGAAGAGAGAAGAAGGAGGGAGGTGGGGGGTATGGAGGGCAGAAAAGATATATAGCAAAATTCAAAGATGTTTTTTTTTTTTTTTGGGCCTACACATTTGAAGCCTGGTGCTAGAGTTGTCAGGTGCTGGGGCTGAGGAGGCCAGAACAATGGGGTTGAGCAGAGGCAGAAGGCCTGAGATGAATGCTTTGGGTAAATCAGTAATGGAGCTAAAGGGCATAGGCCTGTGGGGAATTTGCTGGCTTATAAAAGACCTTTTAAGAGGCCTTCATTCATATGGGCCCAAAGAGATTTGAATTGCCCCCTTCACAATCACTTGAAAGGCTGAGCTCAGGGTGTTCCGAAACAAAGTGGAAATCACCCTGCCTTTCACTGTCCCTAATAAGCTTTTAACTATTTTACATTATGGCGAGCCCTCTTCTTCTTCTTCTTCTCTCTCTCTACTCGTGTATTGTTTGCCAACCATGAAGCAGGGCCAACTTAAATGTCTGATTTATACTTTTCTTCACGGCGAATTGAAACAACCCCCCCCCCCGCAAAAAAAAGAGAAATCTGAATGAATGGTTTTTATGTTATGAGATGGAAAAAGAAGAACACATTATTCAAGTGAAACTGGTGTGAGGACTGACTGAAAAGTAAAACTAGCAACAACCAAAATAATCATGTTTGGGGAAAATTTCAATGTTTTATTTAATTTATTTCAAATAAAGCATCCGTTATCATTCATTCTCTCTCTATATATATATATATATTTTAAATTAATAAATAATTTTTAAATTTTTCATTGTTTGACTTGATAATGAGAAATATACATGTTTTAATAGAAACAAAACAAAGAATTATAAAAGAAGTATAAATGGGTGAAAATGTTATTTGTATTTTTTTTTCTCTTTCAGCTAATCTTTGATTCACTCTACATACTGTAAATGGACCAACCGCTTAAACCTGTGTTCCTACTACCTCCAGCCACTCCAGTTTGCCCAGCGGCCTTCCACCGACACAGCCGATAAAATCAAAAGTCGCATTCTCAAACAGTTGCCCCGGGCAGCGTCACTGCCGTTGCCACGACGCTGCGTTTATTGCCCTGGAAATTGCATCAGTCTCTTCCAAAACGGCGGAGGTCACGGGTTCAGCATGGGCTGAGCGCGACTGCACTAAAGTCTGCACCACCCCTAAATATGTCCCCCTACAGCTCTCTAGCTATTGGAGGCTGGGCAAAAAGGGGGTACACCAGGGGAGCGGAATAGATGTTGGGGGGGAAGGAGGGGACATGTGAAGGGGCACAGCCAGACACCTCATCGCCCTTTGGATGACACTGGTAAATGTGGGTCGCAGTGGGTTGTGTGGACATTAAGAATTTCATGGTAATTGTTGAAAACAAGGAGGGGGGCCCTGACCTCTGTGGCCATGATTAAGGGCTCATAAACTCCCCCTTTTTCAGTCTGCGTCCCCCCTTCAATGGTCCCCAGACAGTAAAATAAGGACACATAATAGAAGTGGGTACATTTTGTGAAGGGTGAAAGACTAGTGAGAGACAAGCAATATTCTGAAGCTAGAGCTTAGTAAAGTGGCAGTATACAAGTCTAACTGCGGTTCAAAAGGGCACGGGGCACATGTATGATGCTTTAAACGTTTCGCCGGTTATAAACGACATTTTGTTTACGTGCAGTGTTCTTCATTGAGCATGACAGCAATCAAAATGGAGTCTGTGTTACATTTTCACGTTGGTCCTATTTATCATGAGTTCTTGGGAGGTTTTGAAAGCACCTATAATAGTCATCTTTTTTTGACGCCCCCCTAAAGACCTATTATTGAGTTATTGCTTAATTATTTGTTTACAGATTGAAACAAAATACATAAAAACGCTCATAGTACAGCATCGATGACTGCTACTTGTCCCTGTACCTGGATATCAGTCTTAATAAATTGAATCAATTAGCCCCCCAAGCTCCAGGGATGGAGTGATTTAGTGGGGTGTAATCCTACCCTATGATCCCTGAGCGCGGAAGCCAGACCAGGCTACAGGTGCAATCACTTGCACATAAGAGAGGGGTGGTGAAGGTGGAGGAAGGGGTTGGGGGAGAGGTTATCTTGTACTGCTCCGGAAAAAAAGAGAAGAGAAAAATCACATCTGTTTATCCTTGGCACTTGGCTTGGATTGGGTTTCCTTGATTTCTATCTCTAGGTCTCCAAGGAGGGCAACGCCCCCACACCCCCACCCCTACCCCCTCTATTCTAAAAGTAGGCCGGTTGTAGGTGTGTTGAGGGGTGAGGGGTGGGGGTGGGGGGGTTGGAAAGGCATTTGCTGAGAAATCAAACTCTGACTATGGGCTAGCTGCATGGCTAGCCACTTGATTGACACTTTCCTGTGACTCTGTTCTGGCTCTGTGGACATTCAAAGCAGCTGCCCTGTCCTCCTTCGTTGCCCCAGAGGCAAAGCAGTGAAGAATAGGGGTGGGCCAGGGGCTGGCTTTGGGGAGGGGAAGAGGCTTGCCACAGGTGACAGTGCGTATCAATTCAGGTGGTTGCTCCTCTCTCTCTCTTTCTCTCTCTCTCTCTCTCTCTCTCTCTCTCTCTCGCTCCCTCTCTCTCGCTCTCTCTCTCTCTCTCCGCCTCTCTCTCGCTCTTTCTCTCTCATCCAGACACTCAAAGGTAATTAGACAGCACTTAACGGGCCCGAAAAAAGCACTTGTAGCCTCTCTGTCACCCACTTGGACGTCACCTTGCCAAACACTTGACGGAGAGAGGCAGCTTCTCTACGAGTAGGTTGTTATTGTTGCATTTGATCAAGTATAAATCATAGAAAAAGAGGTCAGATAATCTAATTGATTACTTTATGTTAAGTGTTGTTTGCAATAATACATAATTTCAGCATTTCTTTTTGTGGAAATGGGAAACAAAGAAGCATTAAAAAAGCATGTTTTGAAATATATTGTAAATGCCAAAAGATTTGTGTTTTTCTGAGAATCTGAAGAGTGTGTGTGAGAGAACGCATGCCCACTTGCGTGGGTCAGTGAATGTGCGCTTGCACGTGCAAGTATGGGTCAATGAGGGTGCGCTGATGTGAGTACCTGGCGGATGAGCCCGGTGTGTGTGTGTGTGTGTGTGTGTGTGTGTGTGTGAGTGTGTGTGTGTGTACGCGAGCATGTGTACGTGCGTGGGTGCATACGTGTGTGCGTGTGTGTGTGTTTCGGGGAGGAGGGAAAAGGCGGTGTTGTGGGGGGGGGGGGGTGTAGGTGTGTGTTTGGGGCTTTCTATTACAAATGAAGACAAGCTAGCTCAACATACTGGGGGGCAGTGACTGAGACCGCTCGGCCCTGGGGCTACGTGGTTTCTCTGAGCTTTGGTTTCCTTCTCATCCCCCCAAAAACGGGACCCCCTCCCCCCCTTCGCCACTCACCTCTCTGGGCCTGGGCCTCCCGAGTTAGTCTCAGGTTATTGCGGGGTGCCATATGCCTCATCCAGTTGAGAGAAAGACATCTGACTGATGCAGTGTCTTTTTTTTTTGTGCAGGTGCAGCTGCCGTGGATCGGCTCTCTCATTGAAGCAGGAGTTTGTGATTAGTGTGAGTGACCATGCCATGTTAGGCTATGATTTATAAGATGGAAATGCATTGTATTGATTGCTCAAAATGGCAATCATTTTCAATTCACAAAGTCATATTTGTTAATAACATATCTGGTTAAAAGATGGGTTAATGATCAAAAGGTTAAAACTGTATATTTTCCCCCTTTTGTACTAGATACAAAAAGCAGGTTGTTTAGACGTTGTAACAGACACCCTTTTTCAAGGAAATCTACATCCTATCTGAAGTTATAAAACATTCACTGACCCGTTTCCTCTTCCGTAAACATTGCAGGTGACAGAATAGGTGGACAGGCCCAGAGGCACAGTGAATGAACAGGGGAGGAGGGCAGAACGAAAGGAAGCGAGGGAAAAAAAGAGAGTTGAATGCAAACTATCAAGTGATAGCTAGTGGGCTAAATTCACTGAATTCAGGTGGCAGTCGTTGCCGCCATTAGCAGGATGGAGGAAGTGCTCTCGTTGAACCTGCAGAGAGAAAAGGAGGAAATAGCCATGAGGCTTTTGAGACTAGGAATTCCTCCCAAACACAGTAGGCGTCCAGCCCCTCAACAACCACGGGAGGGGTGAGGGGTGGGTGGGGAGGGAGAGGGTGGGGAGCAGAAGTCACCCCCGTTGTAAAACGGGCACAAGGGAGGAGGTCCGCACTGTAGACCCTTTAGTCCCGTCAGACAAAGCCAATAAAGTGGGTTTACAAATTGAGAACAATGTTGAGGAATTTACAATGGGATCAATGTGGGTCTATTGTGGAGGAGCAGGGACGTTTATTAATCTGACTATTGTCTTGGGTAAGAGCGCCTCTCCTAACTATAGTCTTCTTCTAACACCAGAGGAGTTCTTGAAACATGAGTGTGTGTGTGTGTGTGTGTGTGTGTGTGTGTGTGTGTGTCCGTCCGTTGGAGAGAGGAGGGTTGACTGGACTGTGATGTACTGTAAATGAGCGCAAATAAACCAAAAAAAAAAACATATTTTCACTGGATTAAATGTATATTCTATTTAAATTATGTACATTGACATGGTTAACGAACCATATTACATTAGCTCATGTATCATCTGTCTGTCATCTACAGTGTCAACTCCACAACGCATGATAGGATTGCAAAGGTTTGAGGCAATTGATCAAAAGCATTCTTCTATACATAATTGGGACATTGCAAAATTAGAGAGGCACGGAAGCATACATATAAAGTGACAATATTTCCAAGGTAGTCTTGATCTAACAATCTATAGGTAAGGACTTCTATTAGACTGCCATGAGATGGGTTTTTCACATTTCCTCTGTAAAGGCCTGACACATGTGAGGTCTGCTTCAACGTTTAATAATAAGCAAAATAAATACATAAACATTATTTAAACCAATGCATTAAATTCTGTGGTAGTATGCACCCTGATAACAGGAATACCATGTGCAAATGTAACCAGTGCCAAACATCAATTGAACCACTGGATGCTTTATGTTTAGTCCAATTTACAAAAAAATAAAACTAATAAAAAAGTTATATCCCGGGAGCTAAAGATTTAATTTGGACATATGTTCTAATCTCGTCTGAACAACTCCACAGGCATTTATTTATTTATTTACCTGTCTGTCAACCTGCCCACTATCCGCACAACCAAGTTGGGTCTGAGGCAGTTAATGATACTTAGAGGGCTCAATTAGAGAGCATTTAAGCTTGTATTTTATAAACAAATCATTATACCCCTTCTAATCATCACAGGCCTTCTGGAAGTATACCTCTTCAGGCACTATCACCACTGACACATAAGGTGTGAAGCTGTCAGACTTTAGGGGTGCGTTCCATTTGGTGTACGGAGTGACCCTGAAGCTGATGGGAGAGCGTCATAAAATGCAAATCTTACCTTTCCAAAATGTTAAGGTGAACCTTGGTATAAGTAAACAAAACTGTGAAACTATATATAAAAACATTAAGGAAATAAATAAATTGAGGATGGAAGTCCCATCCAATCGTATCACAGTGTAAAGTCAAATCAAGCCCACCGTTTAGGCATCAGAGAGCAGATTGTGTAAACCCTGATCTGGGAGTGCTTTGAGGGGATTATCTGACCTTAAGGTGGCTGAGGAAGCTGACCTAGGATCAGAAGTAATTGCTAAGTACTGTGTCTTGCGTCCCCTAAGGGTAACGCTGAAACTCTGTCCTGATCTAAGATCAGTCTGTTTCTCCTAATTCTGTGTAGAAAAAGGACATTAAGACTTGAATTACTATGAAAGTCTTATTTTTTGCTAAAGGAATAAATGAATATGAGGGAACATGGTGAAAATAAAAATTTTATAAAAAATTATATATATATATATGAATGAAACAAAACTGCTTCAAGATCAGTAGCCAGAGGCAACCGTGGACAACAAGCTTTAGTCTAATCCATGTTTGGGAAGACTTCACCTAAATAATTAACCTCAACCAGACTTCAAATAGAGCAGTCGACCCCAAAACAAGCAATCAGCTCCTCTCTTCCAGGCTGTTCTCTTTTTTGGGACGTCAACAATGAGTTCAGTCAACGTATACTGTGTGAAATTAGTTCAATTGCGTTTGTATACCCATTGTGTTTTGTGAACAGTTATGTCAGATATAAATTGCACAACTACACTGAAATCCAATAAACAATTGCTAAATAACATCAATTAATCTCAGCTATGGTAACTATTAAATATATACGTATGTTCTGTGTTAAGCATTGTGGCCATTTATAGTATCCCTCCCTCTCTCTCTCTCTCTCTCTCTCTCTCTCTGTCTCTCCCTCTCTCTCGCTCTCTCTCCCTCGCTTTTTCCCTCATTCTCTCTCTCTCTCTCTCTCTCTCTCTCTCTCTCGCTCTCTCTCTCTCTCTCTTCCACCCTCAACAGGGCCATCTGCTGACCATTACCTCGTAGCTATGGTTTAATTAGACTGTGCTGCTGCCATTGAAACGACACTGCAGCGATGCCGTCTCACCGGGAGTCACTGGGTCAGCCTGGTGGGAGTCTGGTCCTCGTCCTCCTGCTCTCCGCGTGCCCTAACCACTACTCCCCTCAACAGGCCGCCATCTTTTTGTTTCTCCTCTCTGTCTTTGTGGGTCTATTCTATTCGATTCTGTCCTGTTCTGTTCTATTCTATTCTATTCCCGTACTTTCTTCCTTTCTTTCTTTCTTTCTTTCTTTCTTTCTTTCTCTCTCCCTCCCTCCCCCCCTCTCTCTCTTTCTTTCTTTCTTTCTTTCTTTCTTTCTTCCCCTCTTTCTCTTTCTGCAGCTATGAAGGTGGAACAGCTGGGCTCAAATGGAAAAGACTGGGAGATGGGGAGGGAGGGAGGGTGTGAGGGAGGGAGGGAGGGAGGTGTTGATAAGAGGAGGGAGCGATTGAAGGAGGGAGGGAGACGGAGGAGAGAGGAAGAGATGGATAAAGGGAGGGTCTAACCCTAACGGGCAGAGGGAGGGATGGAGAGAGGGAATAATGGACAGAGGAACTGGAGGAGAGATGGAGCTTTTGTTGTTTTTTTTTCTCGTCACAGAGTGTGCACTTTGCTGAACTTGTTTTTTTCAGTTGGTGTAATTGACCTCACTTAGAGCTAGGGGGTGCTCTCCATCTGTGTGCGTGTGTGTGTGTGTGTGTGTGTGTGTGTGTGTGTGACCCCCTTTGTGCCCTCCTCACAGAAACAGACAGTGGTTTTATTTTGTCTTAACGTCAGTTTTCCTTTTAAGAGCTTTGGAGTGTGGGGAGAGAGAGAGAGAGAGAGAGAGAGAGAGAGAGAGAGGGGCCATAGGAGGTGTGCTCACTGCACAGAGCCATTCAGAGAACAAGGGAAGAGGAGGAATAACGATGGTGGGGAGGGAGAGGAATACGGGTAAACGGGAGAAGTGGCCGAGCGAGGGAACGATAGAGCCTCAGAGAGAAGAGAGGAAGGGAGGAGCGGAGAGGAGGGGAAGATAAAACAGATCAGCAGAGGGAGAGGCACTTTGGGCCGGGGCTGAGTTCCCATCGTTGGTCTCCTCGTCTCCTTCCCTAGGCTGGTGCTGCTATCAGGGAAAGCGGGTGAAGGTGGGACGGGAGGCGTTTGGGACGCAGCCGAGAGCCCCAGGCCGTTTCTCTGTCTCCAGGGAAACGACTAGCTTCAGCGCTCCCTTAAAATACTAGCAGCATGGCGTCTTCCTGAAATTGAAGTTTGAGTTTGTCATTATATATATATATATATATATATTTGCTTTGTTTTGAAACAGCAATGGCCCAATCTTAATGGATGTCCCATGGTCTCTTAGCAACCCAACGAGCTGTTAGAGGGGAAAACCAGGCGTGCTTCAGACGTTTGGAGCAGCACTCCAACCCACGCCACCGTGATCCTTTAACATGGACTCTCTAGCAGACCAAAGCCCTGATCTTAGATCTGCTGTAGCATCCTGTACCTATAGAATAGGAGTGTGTTCAGTCTGAGTATGTATATGTTAACAGTCTGAGTGAGTGTGTGTACA
>JAVQIZ010227658.1:0-27116 GCA_036023535.2 Galaxias brevipinnis | reverse complement strand
CTGTTCACTCCCACATTGAGTTTCTCCACCACTCTCTGAACAAAGTCGATCATAGCTGGGAATCCATTCCTAGTGCCATCAGAACCATCCAGCAGGAATACTACATCCTTTCTGGCAGTACTATGATCCACTGAACAAAAACAAAACACAATTATTATGTTTTTTTTTAACCTTGAACCAAATATTGCCTAAGTCTTACACTCCTTCAAAAAATTTCTTTCATACCTATCATTGGTGGTTTCACGGGTGTTGCCTGAATAAGGACCGTTTTCATAGCAGAGAGTAGCTGTTTTTCAATAATGTGGAGGTCCATGAGTTCAGGTACTTTGAGAATATAACTAGGGTCATGTGATATTTGGTTTAGTTCATTGCTGTCAGACCTTGTTGTACCAATGCTCATCACCACAATACCATCATCTTTCAGTGAAGTTGCAGGTGTATCAACATTATCCCCTGACTTTCCTGCACTTACGACAATTAGTATCTGTGGCACTCCTTCATCCTGTCTACTTCCAGAAGATGCTATTAATACCTTGTCTTTAACATGTTTCAGAGCTCTGCCAGTATTCAGAAGTCTTCCACCTCTGTGTGATAGTCCTAATATAGAATTTAGGATATCTTCCTTTTGTGAAAAGGAATTCAGATAAAAATTTGCAACAGCAACATCACTAAACTGAACCACAGAAACTCTGTCTTCATCTTTTCCAACATTTAGTTTTCCAACAACTTTAAAGAGAAAATCCCGGAGAGCAGGAAACCCATTTCTTGTATTATCAGATCCATCCAAAAGGAAAACTATATCCCTTCGTTTGATGTCAACTTCCTCTGTTCAAATGATAAAACACAATCAGATTTCAGACAGGTAATGACTACATTCTTAATACAATTGTCACATGATCTCTAAATCCAATTAAATTATACGTCTTACCAGCCGTTTTTTCCTCAGTTGGTCTTATTTGAGCAAGACGTGTTATCAAACTTTGTTGTATGTTTGAAAGATTTGTCAAGTCAGGGACTGAATCAACGTTATTTGGATCTGAGGAAATTGCTTGTAGTTCAACCATATTTGACATTCTCGATCCAATTGCAAATACAACAACCCCAGTGGCTTTGAGAGATGTTGCTGGACCTCGAGGGGAATCCCTTGATCTGCCACCGGCCAATAGGATCAGGATCTGATGGGCACCTTCATGACGTCTGCTTCCAGCATTGGAAATAAAAACTCTATTTTTTACAAACTCAAGGGCTTCTCCAATATATTGAGGTCTTCCACCCTTTGGTCTTAAGTTTTTTAAAGCTGCAAGAACAGCATCTCTGGTCTTGTGAGTATTCAGGTACAAATTAACAGCTGCATTATTGCTATATTGCACAACAGCAACTTGATCGTTTCCTAGATCAAGGTCAAGACTTTCCACCACTTTTGAAACAAACTCGAGTATAGCTGGGAATCTACTTCTCAGGTCATCAGATCCATCAAGAAGAAACACAATGTCTCTTTTTATACTAGGTCCTTGAACTATGATATAAAAAAAGATATATGTATTAAAACATTTTCTTGAGACTATGCCATTCTTCAATTATTGGTTTTTATTTAGCTTTTTGCTGAACTCACCTAAACCATGCTGTACTTTGTGAGAGGCAATAGATGAGAGCAAATTTTCTCTTACAAGAGAAAGTTCAGAAAGCTGATCGATAAGGTATGCCTCAGATGGACCGTATGCAAGGGTCTCCATCTCCACACTGTCTGCATTATTGACCCCAACAGTATAAAGCACCACTCCAGCAGACTTCAAACTTTCAGAAGGAATTAGAGCATCATCATGTGACTTGTCCCCACTCAGCAGAATAAGTATCTGGGGGACCCCTTCTCTGGCTCTGCTTCCGGAAGAGGCAGCAAATACATTGTTCAGTACATAATAAAGTGCTTCCCCAGTTTCAAGGGGACCTCCTCCGTTAAATCTGAGACTACTTATATCCATCAACATGTCAGCTTTTGATAAGTGTGTGTTCAAAAGGAAGTCAACAGTGGGCTTGTTACTGTACTGGATCAAAGCCACTTGTGCTTTGGTTGGCCCAATATCAAGACGTTCCACAAACCGGCTGACAAAATTGCGAATTGGAATGACACTTCTTTGTATATTATCAGATCCATCAAGAAGAAAAACAATGTCTGCACGCTGGACATCTGATTGCAAGACAGTGGAATTGTCTGAAAAATGCATGCCAAAAATATGAAATATTGGCATTTTCTAGACCATATTGGCAACTTCATATTCAATGGCAAATTATGATACCCTAGTATTGAACTAAAAAGTTTAGCATTTTTCAATGTCTAATAAAATAACATAGTATATCTATATATAAGTTACAGAGGGAGAATATAATGCTAATTGATCTTACCATTTATAGCTGGGAATTCTTGAATTTCCTTAATGCTATTCAATATAGATTTCACTGAGGACTGCATGCTGTCTAGATTGTTGAAGTTGGTGACTGAAAAAGCATGAACTGGTGTTGAAGATACAGTCTGCAATTCCAAAGTGTCCGCATTCTTTGTTCCAATGCTTACAGTTCTTATACCGTTCCCTTTTAGGGACTGGGCTGGTCCCCTTATATCGTCACTTGATCTACCCCCACTAAAGACAAACAGATACTGAGGCACACCTTCTGCTCGCCGTCCTCCCACAGAAGCATCAAAGACATTGTCTCTAACAAACTTCAGGGCTGTACCAGTGTTAAGGGGCCTGCCCACTTTGTGTCTCATTGATCTTATGGAGTTAAGCACATCATTCTCTGAGGAATATGAATTCAAATAGAAATTGGCTGTGGCTTCTCGGCTGTACTGAACAATGGCAACTCTATCTCTATTTTCCTCCACATGCAGACTCATTATTATGTTTTCAATGAAGCCACGGATCCCTTCAAAGCCATTCCTTGAATCATATGATCCATCAATAAGAAATACTATATCCTTTTTTTCTGAATCTGAAATAAATGCAAATTACAACCTTACCTTCAATATAGCTTCATATGTTGTGAGTTATTGGTAACAAAGAATACGAGGATGCTTGACAAAAGCGTTAAAAAGCTAAATTATAATTTAACAGGGCACATCTTACCAAAACTGTCAGTGAGAACAGTTGGCTCTGGTAGGGGATTTCTCGCCTTCACCAATGCTAGCACATCCTGTTG
Source organism: Galaxias brevipinnis (assembly GCA_036023535.2). Lineage (NCBI taxonomy): Eukaryota > Metazoa > Chordata > Actinopteri > Galaxiiformes > Galaxiidae > Galaxias > Galaxias brevipinnis. Next base: position 23,924 of record JAVQIZ010227658.1, on the reverse strand, counting down.
AACTGTAGGAAGTTCCTCGTAATCAGTGACAGAGAGAGCATAGTTAGGCTTATGGGATATTGTTTGCAATTCAAGGGTGTCAGCATCACTTGTACCGATAGCAATTGAAATGACTCCCATCTGTTTCATCATAGCAACAGGGTTTCTTATATCATCAGCAGATCTTCCTCCATTGAGTAGTACAAGTATCTGTGGTACTTTCTCGAGGTGTCTGCTACCAGAGGCAGAAGTAAATATATTATCTCTCAAGTACTGGAGAGCTCCTCCAGTTTTCAAGGGATAACCTCCCATGTGATTTAGACCTCGTATCGCATTAATAATCTCATCTTTGGTGTAGAATGAGTTGAAGTTCAAGTTGGTTTCTGCTGTGTCACTGTACTGAACGAGAGACACTCGGTCCCCGTTCTCATCAATGTCAAGTTTCTCAACCACTCTCTGCACAAAGTCTTGGATGTCTGGAAAGTTCTTTCTTGAATCATCAGAACCATCAAGCAAAAATACAATGTCTCTTTTGGTGTTATCTGTGGCAACATACAACATATGGGTGAGCTATTAAACAATTTCCAGTCTTTTACCTATACATGTAATGTGAGGGATTTGTAGTCTTACCTATCACAGTTGGTAAGCTTGTGGGTATTTCAACTCTCTCAATGTCAGTGAAAATTTTCTGCTGAATGTCTGGGAGGTCGTTAAAATTGTCGACAAAGAATGCATGGCTAGGTTGATGTGAAATAATTTGAAGCTCAAGTGTATCAGCATTTCTTATCCCAACCACAAATACTATGACACCAAGTCCTCTCAAGTTTGCAACAGCACCTCTAACATCATCACTAGAGCGCCCTCCACTCAACAAAATAAGTATCTGTGGGACACCTTCATGGCGCCTACTCCCAGAGGAAGCAGAAAAGACATTGTCCCCGACATACTGGAGGGCTGCCCCAGTGTTGAGAGGTCTACCTCCTTTGTGACTCAAACCTTGTAGGGTGTCAATAACACTTTGTTTTGTTGTGTATGTGTTCAGATAAAATTTGACATCTGTGTCTTTGCTGTACTGAACAAGTGACACTTGATCTTTGTTGTCACCCACACTGAGTTTTTCGACAACTTTTTGAACAAAGTTACGGATTGCCTCAAATCCAATATAAGTGTCATCAGAACCATCCAGTAAAAATACAACATCCCGTTGTTTGGAGACAGCCTTATCTATAGATGCTATGCAAAGATAGGAATAATTTGCATTTAGTGACGTGTCAGAAACAAAAGCAAGTTTAAGTACAAAGGTATAATTAATTGCACAAACATGAACGTAAATCGATTAACACAGACAGGAAAATCAGACAATTACATGGTCTCACCTACTACAATGTTGTCATCAAGTCTTGGCTGACGAGGCACCTTTTTCATAAAAGATAACAGCTGTTGCTGGACACTTTCAAGATCCTCAAATCGTGGGACAGAGAGAGCGTATGAGGGAATCTTTGCAATGGTTTGGAGCTCTAGTAGGTCTGCATTCCTTGACCCAATGCTGATTGGCACAACACGATCTGATTTAAGAGATGCGGCGGGTGCTCCAACATCATCCTGAGATCTGCCCCCGCTCATCAGTATCAGTATCTGTGGGACCCCGTCCTGGTCTCTACTCCCATATGCCCTACTGTAGACATTTTTCCTGACAAATTCAAGAGCTGCCCCGGTATTCAAGGGGCTTCCTCCTTTATGCTTTAAGGTCTGAATGGAATTTAAAACATCTTGTTTTTCTGGGTATGTATTCAGGTGGAAATGGACCTCGGTGTCTGTGCTATACTGGACCACAGAGATGCGATCTTTACTTTCTCCCACATTGAGTAACTCCACCACCCTTTTAACAAAACCACGCATGTCTGGGAATCCATTCCTAGTATTATCTGACCCATCCAATAGAAAAACAATGTCTCTTTGTGCAGCATCCAATTCAACTGAGAAAGATGGGAAGGACCAATTCAGTTTTAAATGAAAACCTTTAAAAGATATCACTTGCATTGTATTATTTGTTACATAAAAAATCTAAACAACCACTTATTATTTAGTAATTGGGCTGTTTATGAAATCATGTGAATTAATAAAATATAAATATAAGCACTTTGCGTTCACTTAAATGTCCAATATTTTAAGGAAACTGCAGTGGAAAGAAGAATAAAAAAGAGCAAAGTCAGATGTAACAGTTCTTCATGAACAAAAAAAAAGGGACACAGTATAATTAAAAGCCTGCAATTAACATCACTGCAAATATTCAGTGATATTGGTAAGATGTTTCATCAATGATGTGATAATCATTGGCTCAAGAAAGAGCTTAAGATAAAGAAGCAAAAGCATTTGCTGATGTCAAGCAATCAGGAAAAAGCTTTTTGTCAGCTGTTTAAGATGCGAAATAGACTGCAATGGTTTCTGGACACTGGATTACAAAAAGCATAGTCATTCCACTGTCTGATCTCTAATGAAAGCAGAAAATTTGTGGAACGTTGAAATCTTCAAAGGCGAGTGCTGTTTCAAAATATACGGTTTGAGAACAAAGGATTTTCAAAAGTATTGCTTGACATCTAACACATTCGACTTGATTCTCAAAAAGGAATCATGACAGCCCTTACCAATTATTGTGGGGGGCTCAATTTCCATTTTTGATTGGATAAAGGCAATAATATCTGCTTGTATGGGCAATAGTTCACCAGAAACTGGTATGTTGAAAAGAAATCTGGAGGAGGAAGCAATCTTCTGTAGTTCTCCCGCTGCAGCGTTTTTCATCCCAATGGCAAATGAGTAAACCCCAAGACCTTTAAGTTCAGATGCAGCATTTTCAACACGGTCACTGGACACTCCACCAGTTAATAGAAACAGAATCTGGGGAACTCCCTCCAGGTGTCTGCTCCCGGACTGGGCGGTGAAAATATTGTTTCTAACAAAATGGAGAGCCGCCCCGGTGTTGCGAAGTCTTCCCCCTTTATTTCTGAGACTTTGCACGGCATAGATGATAGCCTTTTTAGTTTTATGAGTATTCAGGTTAAAATAAGCAGTGGCATCATCACTGTACTGCACAACAGCTATTCGAACATCATCTTCATCAATGTCAAGGTTGTTAACCATTCTTTGTACAAATTCTCTAATGGCAGGCAATCCATTTTTGGAATCCTCTGAACCATCAATGACAAATACTATATCCCTTTTCTTGCCACTTGTATCCACTGAATGATATGAGCAGACAGAATTGAATTGATAAGACTGAAAAATACCACTCACATTTTTCAAATTGTAAGAGCTATTGAACTGATGATGTAAAACATTTTTTACACATGGTTGAATTAAGAAGGAAAAATGTCTGTCAGTAGAAGATTTCTGCTTACTATAGCTAAGACTGAGCGAAATTCAAAAAAGGGAGTTGTTCAAAGAAAGAGGACTTAATTTACATGCGAAATGCACATAAAATGTAAATTGAGTGCCAAAACAATCACATAGTATTAGGCTATGTGTATAAGAGGTTCACAAATGTACTGCTGCTAACGTTTCGAATGCTTATATTCTACAGAGAAGATTAAAAAAGTATGCCACTTCATAATAATATCATGGTAATGTTCAAAAGTCCTTACCTGCAAAATCAGTGATTCCAGGAGTCAAAGGTTCCTCTGTTTCTTTAGAGAAACTCATTAGTGTGGTAACAAGCTGTGACTGAATTGAGGGCAACTTTGAGAATTCAGTGACTCCATATGCAAAGCCAGGTTTGAAAGAAATAACTTCCAACTCACGGAGATTGAAATCTCCAATTCCAACCCCAATTGCCACAATTTCACGATCTTTAAGAGCCACCGCTGGGCCCTTAATATCATCTCTGGATTGTTTGCTACTCAGTAGAATTAGAATCTGGGGCACACTTTCTAGTCTTCTGCTCCCAAAGGAGGAGGTAAAGACATTGTGCCTCACAAACTGAAGGGCTGCCCCAGTGTTAAGGCTCCTTCCACCCTTGTGCCTTAGATTACTTACCGCATTCAAAATGGAATCCTTTGTTTTGTGAGAATTCAAATAGAAATTTACCACTGGTTTCTCAGCGTATTGCACAACAGAAACTCTGTCTTTGTTGACATCCACAGAAAGTTTCTCCACAACACTTTTAACAAAGTCTTTTACTGCTGGGAATCCACTCCTTGTGCCATCAGAGCAATCCAGCAGGAACACAATATCCCTTTTCACATCATCAGCATGAACATGTACTGAGACATAACAAGTTAAGTGTGTTTAGACGCAAACATCATAGCCCACAATGCTTTACAGAACTTTTTTTCATGTTAGCCCACATCATCAAATAAAAGTGAGTCTTGGCTTACCTTTCTGCAGGACGTCCTGTAGTTGGTCCTTGGGCAGGCTCACAAAGGTATTGAGCTTTTCTTGGACGGTATCAAGCTCGCTGAATTCCCTCACATTGAAAGCGAAGGAGGGGTTGTGTGAAATGGCCGCAATCTGCTTGGGGTCCGCATCCTTAACACCAACACCAAACGGTACAACCCCGTCTGTCTTTAGGGCGCCAGCTGGGTCCTTTACATTATCCCCGGACTTGCCTCCAGTCAAAACTATCAAAAACTGGGGCACATTTTGAGCTGCACGGCTACCATATCTTTGAGACAAGATAGTATCCTTCATAAATGTCAAGGCTGATCCTGTGTTTAGGCTTCTGCCACCAACAAGAGTGAGGCCATTGACAGCCCTGATTACCTCATCTTTGGTCTGATATGTGTTGAGGTAGAAACTTGGGGTAGGCCTCTCACTATGCTGGACTACTGAAACACGAACTCTGTCAATTCCAATATCAAGAGGCTGAATTACTTTGATGATGAAGTCTCTGATGTAGGTGAAGTCTGCCCGAACATTGTCAGTGCCATCAATCAAGAAAGCGACATCCCTTTCACCTCCAATGACTAGAGAAAAAAAAATTTGTTTGTTTTAGCTTTCAAATTAGTTTGAGTCCGATGCATGAAACGTTGGTTTTAAATACATGATTAACGGGGATATTTCAATTACAAAATTTATACCATATACGTATGTTAACCACATTACAAAATTATTGACTTTTGAAAGAACTAAACTCACCAGTTTCTTCCACAATTTCTGGCGTAGTCACATCCGTATCACCAACCACAGTTATCAAAGGAGTCATGATTTGTTCTGCAACACTTGGCAGTTCAGAAAAGCTTTGTTCATGAAATGCCAAGCCTGGAACAAAAGCAACATTTTTCAGGATAGCTTCATTGGCCTGCCCAGAACTGACAGTGAAGGTCAGTATACCAGCTACAGCCAGCTTATCGGCAATCTGTTTCACCTGATCCTGGGCTGGGCCACCAGTAACCAGAACCAGCACTTGCTGGATCCCCTGTCTCTTACGAGATCCAGCTGCGGATTGGAACATATTGCTTCGAGCGTAATCCATCGCAGCTCCCGTGTTCAGAACTGAGCCACCAGTCAGCCTGAGCTGAGTCAAGGCATTCAACACATCCTCCTTGGTGTTGTGGGTATTAAGATAGAACTCTATCCTTGGATTCTCTGCAAATTGCATGAGGCCGATGCGGACCCTATCCGGCCGAACATCTAGTCGATTGACTACGTTGGTGATGAACTCCCGGACGTAGGGCAGGTTGCTACCAACGTATCTGGACCCATCCACCAGGAAGACAATGTCTCTGACTACGCGCTGGGTCTGCACTGTTGTCACCTCCTCCACTGTGAGCAGAAAGGATATATATTAAAGCTACTGTTACACGACAAAACACTATAAAGATACTTGATACACCCTTTGGGTAATAAAGTTAAGCGATAATAAAATGCATGTTAACCAAAGAAGATGTATGCCAATGATTAGGTGGCCAGCTTTAATGCCCTGTTGTCATTTTAAATGTAATTCAGTTCATGTTGTGTGAATAAATCATCATTATTACCTGGCTCTGTTGGTCCTTCAGTCACAACCACCCCCGTAAGAGTGGAGAGTGGGGACACAATGAGCTTGGGGTTACGAAGCAACATACGGAAGTCCTTCAGCATGTAGACCAAGTCCTCGCTAAAGGCAATCTTCTTGAGCTCCTGTTCATCTGCTGCCTTGGAGCCTGCAGCTAGCGTCAGGACACCCATACGTTGCAGGGCTTCCGCCGGCTGATCCACGCTGTCACTCGACTTCTTGCTGGTCATCAGTAGGACCAGCTGGGGCACCCCCTCCTGGATACGACTCCCCTTGTCCTGCCGCAGCATGTTGGTCCTCACAAAATCCAATGCTGCCCCGATGTTGACTGTCTGGCCAGGTCTAGGCTTGATCTTGCCCAGCGCAGCGCTGAAGTCGTCCTTGGAGCCATAGGAGTTCAAGTCAATCTCCAGACGAGCAGCGTTGCTGAATTGGGCCACGCCCACCTGCACTTGAGTCGGACCAATTGGCATTGTGTCCACAAACCTTTTGATAAACTCACGGATCGAGTTGATAATTGTGGCACCCATAGTACTGTCAAGGAGGAAAATTATGTCTCTTTTTCCAACATCAAAGGCTGAAAAAATAAAGGAATTATTGTTATTGTACAAAGAAGCACATTTTCCTCATTTAAAAATCAGATTAGAAAAAGTTATTTTTTTTTACTTAAATGATTCAGAAGATAGACGTAGATATTTTTATCTCAAAACAACACTTATAATATATATTCAGATTTCTTAAAGTGTAGTGTAAAGTGTTTTTTGAGTTTTGGTTGTGTTGTCATTAACGCTGCTATAAGTTTGCTATAGTAGGGGACTTTGGCAACCCCTACCGTTTGCTTGGTGTAATTATTGTCCCTAAAAGTCGCAAAGAAGACACGCAGAATGTGTGACCTTCGACCATACTCCAAGTATGGGCATCTCTTCCTGATTAGTGACGTACTTCCTTGTGCCATGAAGCAATTAGTTTTAAATATTGAAACTTCAAGAGGAGTGATCTGAACGGCGATTTAATTCTCCCAAAGACGTTACAAGGTTTTATCAGAAGAAATGTATTGATAATACGTTAATATAAAAAACGATGCCTACAGTTGCTTTAATAAATAAATAATCCTAATGCTGTGAATTTATGTATGCATTTAGTTTTCTTAACAAGCTATTAGCAGATATGAGTTTTGCTTATTTAACTCTTTTCTCAGGGCAGAAACTATCATAATTGGTTCAATGAGGGAACCAATTAAATAATTTAGCGGTGATGGAGCCCATTTTAAACCTCTAGTGGGAGACAACCATTAGCTAGCTAGCTACGCCACATCTGCTCATGTGTTTGGTTTACATTTTATTAAAAAAATGTTTTTTCACAAACAGTTTGATAACAAGCCAGCTAAATAAGTTATTTATTAGCTATTTCTAGCTACATTGCAGTTAGCTAGCATGGTTTTGTCTAAAAAACACAAAACTATTCCTTTAAATAAAAATATACCACTTCATGAAATTTGATGTTTTGTTAAATTGGATATTTGTTAATAAATTATTTATTTTGAGATCTTAAAGAAGTGTGTAAAATATATTTTTTGGAATGTTTCTCTTTTTTATCTATGTAACTGTGGTTGGCCTCATAACAATTTGAGACTTTAGACTGCACATTTAATCTATAATTTAAATTGAGCTATTATAGGCTTACAAATTTCTGAAAATCTCTTTGAACTTTGCATAATTTTTTAACAAAATAGCTTGTTTATGTCATTCGTATTCATATTTACAGTTAAAAACATTTTCATTTAAACATTTTTGTTTTCATTCTGATTATTTACCTGACATTGTCAGATAGCGCAACCCCTTTTGGTAATTATTTGCATTTTGTGGGGCTGGACGATTTTTTGATTTCTATTACAATTTCTATAAACAAATGTTAAAATAACAATTCATCATAATAATAATAACTATAAATTGTAGTAGGAAATTCGAATATGTAGCGCCGCTAACCTTCAGTCATATTTGTATGGCCCCTGTCAATTGAGCTGGCTCTAATCCAAAGGTAGCCAATCACACAGCTTGACTTTTTCTTCATGGACAAAACAGGTTCACACTAAAGGCACGCCCACAGTTTACCAAACAAACTAGTAGTTAGCTAGCCGTAAGAACAGGCGTTTGAGTAATCTTTGGTTGATAGAAATAACTTAAATTCAAAATGAGCCAAATTATCCTTGCAAACGACAACAGAAGCGAGACACTTGACAAAACATTATCATTAGTGACAATCTAAATTAAGTATGTCGATAGATAAATTGCGCTAGCCTGGCTTAGCACAAAAACTGTAAGCCTAAGGTCGCAGATAGCATGCTAAATGCGACCGCTGGCCTACGTTCTTTTTGCTAAGCTAGGCTAGCGCAATTTACCTAACTACTTGCCTAAATAACTCATTATTGGACGAACAATCATTAGATTGATATCAATCATCTCATCTGACTTGGGTTATGTTCCCTGTGTCAGCTGTGGTGAGGTCAGAGGCTGGAGGTCCATCTCCCTGGCCTAAATTTTTTTTCTCAAACGGCACTGCCTAAACTGTACAATGAGGTTAGCGGAAGGTTCAAGGTCAGAACTGCCAACTCTATCAAATGACCCTCTTTGCACACTCTCACACCACACCTCATATTTCTCATGCATTCACACATTTCCTTTTGGGAAGCGTAAACTGCTGTCGTGGGGACTTCCGGCAAGACGGCGTGCTGAGTAGCTGCATGTTTGTGAGCTCTCATCAATTCCCTCAAAGTATACTTTAGAAATTGAAATCCCTTGGTCAAAAGTTTAATTTGTTGACTTGTAACAGTCGACATGCCAGGTGGCAAAAAGAAAGAAAAGAGTGCAGATCTTTTTAATGTTATGGATTTGGAGCAGGAAGAAAGTAGGGAATTTGACCATCGTTACGCTTGTGTACCCGAGAAGATGGAAACCGCTGTTAGCAAAGAAAAACGTCTGGAAAGTGAGACGGTGACACCTCCAGCGACTCCCTCAAGGATACACAAGTCGAAGAAATATCGTATGGAGGATGTAGACAACGTGACAAACGCGGCCATTCTAGAAGCCGTGATTAATTTGACAAAAAGATTTGATGCTCAAGAGAAAACCTTGTTGGAACTAAGCGCAAAAATGGAAAAGAATTGTGTCTTCATTTAGAATGTATCAGCTGAAGTTAAAGTCTACAAGGATAAAGTTGAAAGTCTTGAAAAGCAGTTAGCAGACATCCTCAGAGATAACAAAGTTTTGACTTGTCTTTGTAATGCCTTTTTGATTTTGAGTAATAAAAAAAAAATAACTGCTGTCGCAGACCATATTGCAGAATCCAAAACGGAAACCAAATCAGACAGTGCTCTTTAATTTTGCAAATCAGCAAGCCAGTCAGAGCAATGTGGTCGTCCAATAGGAACTTTTGAGAAAGTTGTATTTCAAAGTTCATTTTAATGGTTAGCAGAGTGAGGATTAGAAGTTATGAAACTGGGGAAATGACTAGTCATGTCTCTTCAAGGATAAAGACAAATATAAGTCTGCTGCGTGTGGTGACGACCCCAACTCCCCCAAAAATGTACACGGCCCAATGCGTGCACACAACTGTACTTGTGTAAAGATTTTGGACAAGTTGGCAGCCCTGATCTAGCCTGGGGACCAGACAAATGTGCACGCTTATTTCAAATTTCACTCAGCGCATCAGTCTGGCCCTGCACCTCGAACTTTGCTCAGGTCACGCAACCGTTTATCTAATAAGTGGCGGATTTAATATAGGATGACGGTACAGGGAAGGGCCATTCAGGAATTTTACAAACAACCAAGATGGCTTAAAACGCCTACTATTTTCTAATTAATATGGCAAAAATGGCAAAACTCGTCCATAGACATAATGCTACACTATCTCTGATGCACGCTGTAGTCTGTTTCAATTTTTTTTGTCACTCAGCGCTACATCACATGTTCAGTTACTCTGATTGGTTTTAGGTCTATCCAATTGCATCCAGAGGCCTTTTTGTGAACCGCTGTTTGTTAAAGCCTTTTGGAACAATTTAACTAATTAATTGCAGTGCAGTTCCATACCCATGTCCATTTGCAAAGCTTTGTGCATTAGTCTGGCGATGCCAGGCTAGCTCTGATCGATGTAGAGCTAAAAATGTGTCATATTTTGCCACTACGACATGTGGTCCAGTTGAATTTACAATGTATTGTAAAGTTTTAGTCAACATCAGACATAACATAATTCTATATAATCGTAATCGAAGGATATTGAAAAATGAATCGTGATAAATTATTTTGTCATATTGCCCAGGCCTAAGTTTCAGTACTAATTGTATACCCTTTTACAGCCAACGTCATCAAAAATATGCTCGAGCATTTTCACAACGGAGTTCGTACTGTTTGCCACAGCCATCCAGACGAGTTAGAAAGCTTTAAACATTTAATTTAAAAGATTACCAGCAGAAAAATGTCTTGCTGTTGCATGTTAGGTTGTCAAAATCAATATTGATATCTACAGTGGACTAAAGTTGTACAGACTTTTGACAGGATCACGACCATTGCTTTCTGTCCTTCCCATCCTAACACAGTGCTCAACTTCAAAAAATAATGCAGCTGCATAATGACCCAAGCCTGAAATATTAAAAAGACATAATAAAACACACTGACTAATCAAGTATGTATATTTGAATATTGTGACCAGGGCTTGAAATTAACACTTGCTCTCAGTCAAATTCTGGCTGTGACCAAGAAGTCTACTGGACATTTTAGCATGTATCCAACCTAAGCGCCATCAGGTTTGGACTTCACATAGGCCTAAATCATATTGTCTGCTGAAATTCTGAACCCACATGCCACTGTGTATAGTTCATGAAAATGTTAGTTTCATGTCCTGCTTATGACTAAGTTATACAGGGGCAAGCCACATACGATTTTTGATGTGGAAAAAAAAGTAATTGTAAGTAAAACAAAAGCAGTATTTATGTTTGCAAAAAACTATTTGATCCAGCTCTGAACAATGTGAGAAAGCCAACAACACAAACTATTAAATTATATATTTATTTACTTAGATTTTATATATCTAAAACGTCGTTAGCGGGTTATTTTCACGTTTCCACTGGCACAAGTTGCAGTTAGTATGGTACACAACCGTTCGGTCCTGTTTTTCGCTAAACTTCTGTTGACGTTCCTAGCACACTGACCCCGGTACTTAAAGGTGGAGCTAGAAAATGAGATGGACATTTGTGACTGCATGTACAAATGCAAACAAACCCGAACTTTTTTTAAATCCCATCGATTGCGATGGAGACAGTCAGCATAAGCACCAACATTAGGACAAAAGCAAAAAAAAAAATTCGATAGTTACATGGCTATGAACCCCGCTTACATTTTTCGGTAGCTGTTTACGGTGGAAATCTAGGGTTAGGCACAGGTGAGCACGGGTTGTTGGTTTCAAGGATACTATTCCTGAAAGTCTTTGGGAGGAATAAACCTTAATAGCTCATTCGGGTTCGGGAAGTTGCTCGGCATTTGTCAAAATTAATTTGTTTAGGTAGAATTAGCATGCAATGGTGGTTAATGCCCTTGCATAGGTTGACAGGTTATTCCCCTTTGCCATATTTCCGTTGCCAAAATGCATGCACATGCTTATGTACACCGTCACTGTTTGCACTTGTTTACATTTTAAAAGAGGGTCTCTTTAAAGTAAGAGAATATTGTCTGTTTCTGTCAAATTGTGTGATAAAACATTTCATAATGCAACTTCTAGACGCTTTGAGTCACAGCAAATATTCTTTCTATAAAATGTTGCTGGTTGCACTGTTTGACCTGAATTCTAGAAATAATGCAAAAGTACAAATAATTACACAGTATCACCTCAAAAATATACATAATTTCACAGAGCACGTTCTCAGGAAGAAATAAATTACCCTAAATTAAACCTTCATTTTTAAACCTTTATTTTTACATCACTTGAAAAAATGCATTTTATTGTTTATTTTATTGTCCCCTTCCTAATACAGATTTGCACTTTCCATAACTATCAGGTCTTGTAACACGCAGACGACCTATTTATTATATTTTAAATAAAATAGCACAGTCATTTACAGTATGACCAATTCTTACCTACACATGAAGTCACTATGACACGAGGGCTTCATCTCAAAATGCAAAACCAACCCACCCCACCCAATCCCGTTCTGCAGAGGAGGGTACATACCTTCTGTGAACTCATTCTGAACAACAATGGTGCGTTGGGCCACCCCGTTAATGTATGGAAGTAGCTGGTTACCCATGCCTGCCAATGCTCTGAAATCAGGGGCTGAGAGTACAAAGCTCTTATCTGTGGCAAATGTTTCCAGATCAGTGGTGGTGGTGCCGCCCCCTACCGCCACACCAAACGTTATAACGCTTGCCTGTTTAAGGGCCCTGTCACCAGCACCCGTATCGTCAGTGGACGGTCCGGCACTGATCACCAGCAGAGCCTGGGGAACCCCTTCATCTGCCCTGCCCCCTGCCAACGGGCTCAACAGGCCCTCAGCCACTTCCTCCAGGGCTGCCCCCAGATTACCTTCGTCGCCGCCAGTGAAGGATAGGCCCTTAATGGCGTCCAGGGTGGCGGCTTTGGTCTCATAGCTATTTAGATAGAACTGAATCTCTGGGTCGTCGCTGTACAGGACCAAGGCTACCCGTATAGAGTCCCTGCCCACATCAAGGCCCTCAACGATTCTCAAAGCGAAATCGCGCACACGGGGGAAGTTGGCCGCTCCAACGTTCTCCGATCCATCAATTAAGAGCACTAGGTCAGCGGACTCTTGCGCTTTATTGAGGGGGGTGGGGGTAGGAAGAGAGAGACAAAACAGAACAAAACGCAAAATGTGAAAGGGTTAGAACATAAAGACAGAGAGAGAGACAACGTGCTGGCATATTATCAAGAAAACATTCACGGTGAATCAGTCATAATAAACAAAAAATCACAAAAAATCACAATATACTGCATGTAGGCAGAACTCAGGGATCAATTGCTTGTTGCTAGCTGATGTAGGTAAGTATATATTGTAGAGCAAAACTTGCAACGGTAATTTGACTTCCTCTGAAAGTTGTGTTTCGATATGTGCAACAAATTTAAGAACAATGGAAAGATTAGTGTTCCATTAACACCTTTACTTTGTCAGTAATGAGTGACTGATGCAGATTGGTGCACATGTGCAGAGTTTTGTTTGTGGATGTCTCGAGTATGTCCACTGAGTTCAACCATTCCATGCAGACTCATGTTACAGACCTCAGATTATGTGACCAGTCATGACCCTGTGGCACATTCTTGTTGCAAGGGAGTTCCTGATTTTTTATTGTGTCATCTATAATATTATTGCATAACTAATTACTTCGGAGTGTGGTGGTGTGTTTCTTAAATCTATCTATACAACATCAGGTATTAATATATATTAGGTTACAGGATTTTATATTACTTTCAATATGCAAGTAAATATGCAATTACTACTAATACAATAAACAGCATATTCTGTTTGTCAATGAAACTTCCCAGCAGGTCAAGAATGAGTCCAGTCAGGTTCATCCCTGTTTCGGATGTAGAAAATTACACGTAATATGTGTTACATCAACACTTGGGACAGACAGACAGTAACTAAACAAAAACACAACCTAAAACAAGCTGTTGTGGGTGGTTAGCCAACAATTAGAGGTCTCTATGTCACAGTTCTCTTTTTTCAACACATTGCCTACAGGGTGCTCAACTACAGTATGGATTCTCCATTTTCCCTGTGAAACCTCTGAAGTCCATGGCGATTAGGAAGTCAGTGAATGATGTGTGTGTGTATAACTTTGAAATTGCAAAAGACAGACACAGAGACAAAATAAAAACAGATGAAATAATGAATATGCATATACTATATCTCATTAACATTGTCATGTTCTGGTTTTTGTGGTTTAAAACTTAGTTGTTTTATAGTGAACACGTTAACGTTATCACTACCAGTATTGTATTATAAAGCATTATACATATGATCTGAGATGGCCTATTCTTAGTCCATGCCATTTCATAATGGTCTGGCTTAGCACAAGCAGACTGTTTTCAGCCATCATTATCATTAAAAGCCCTAATTTGAGAAGCAATTAGAATGTCATTCGCATGCAAACCTGTTGGTGATTTGCAAAGTGTTATGCTCCAATAAAAAACACAGTGAGACATCAAAAGTGAGGTTAATTGTGCCACTGAATGGTAAAGAAGAGTTACACTGTTAATACCCCCCTTAATCGTGTTAATAATCGACTGGCACGGCTGCCGTCTCCAAAGACACAGGGACATTAGTACTGGTAGTGACACAGGGCCCCCCTGCCGGTTACCTGTCCCACCTCCCGCCACTTGTCTGGCTTCCATGGCTACTGGGGCACTCCCTGCGTGGGTCACCGCGCCGCACAGCCCCACCACTAAGTCTTGTATAATGTCCCGCAAGGCCGGGAAGGAGTCTACACTGAACACGTGAGCGTCCTGGGGTGGGCTAGCCATCTCCCTGAGCTCCCAGTCCACCGCATCTTGCACACCCACAGCAAACACTTCCACGCCCGCCAGCCGCAGCACCCGAGATGGCTCAGCCACGTCGTCCTGGGAGCGGCCATCCGTCAGCACCACCACCACCTGGGCCACACCCTCGCCGGCTCGGCTGCCTGACCCAGCATTCAGGTGTGCCCGGATGAGAAAGTCCAAGCCCAGTCCCGTGCGTGTGCCTCCACCACGGTAGATCATGGCTTCGATGTGGCCAAGGACCCCACGGATGAATGGGTAAGTGTTCAGCTGGAACTCTGTTTTGGGTGAGCCGTTGTACTGTACTAAGGCAAATTTAAAGAGGGTCCCTCCGCCCTGGTGCAGAGCTTTAACAACGCTGTACAGAAACTGTCGGACATACTCAAAGTTCTCCTTTCCCATGCTCCAGGAAGAATCCACTAGAAAGTATATATCGGCTGGCAGCCCTTGAGCACAATCTTCAAAAGAGAAAACCCGGATTTTGAGGATTTTCCCACAGAGCAGCAAGTCCAGGAGTACAAAAGTAAATAAACTGGAAATACATCCTATTGTTTAGGTACCAAATTGCTAGAAAACGCAGTATAGTACCAGTATAATTCGTGGCTTATGTAAGTTAAACTCTGTTGTGGATCAGCACCAAAAAGCCCAATGGACTTATACTCTAGAGTTACTAAGTGAGTGGGAGGCCTTCTAACATACACAGGCCTCAAACTAAACCTCCTCAGATATTAATATCCATTTTCAGTCCCTCCAGTGTATTTCACCTTTGACTTCATACCCCTACGAAATGTTACTTAATTTACAAAAGAAATATAACTACATGTACAGTTAAACATGGTCATATATTTACCTTCCTGAGCATGGATACTTGGGATCAGTCCTGCAAACAGGAGGCCCAGGAAAGCGCACAGCGGTACCACCCGATGCATTTTCATCGTGCACCGAAGCGAAAAAGGACACCTATAGAAGAAAGAAAACACATTTTAATTGACCAGATACAAAATTGAGTTGCCAATCTTTGGGCAAATCTTTTTTTTGTGTTTGTTTTGTTTTCAGAATACTTGCTTTCTCAACACTGTTACACAGCAACTCTTTCATATTTGTTTTTATTTATCTTACACACACCATAGAGAGAAACAAACAAAGCTTATCACAAGCATTCTTATGTGAAATTATGTGATCTAATGTTACCTCAGCATCACATCAGGCAAGCCAAGCCTACACAGCTGTGTTAATACTGTGGTTGCGAATGCGTTTCACCCCTTAACCAAAGAGATATAGCACTAGCATCAAATAACAGTTCAGAGTTCAAGACAGCCACATTGTCATGCTATATAGTATAGCATTAGTAAAGGGGTGGATTATAACCAGCTCTCTCAATATGTGCAGCAGCATGGTCGATACTACACTGATAGACATCACTCAACTATAAGGCCTACAGTGGCGTGATAAAAAGCACCTTTTAAATCAGCCTGTCCCCATTAGAAATCATGTGGGATCACTTTTGGTAGGAAGGAGTTTTTTATAAATATATTGAGTTCCTAAAAGGGGTATTGGACTGGAAAGCCAAGTTTCACAGCAAGGGAGTAAAGTGTGTGCAAAACTTTCCTCATTGTCATGTACCGATATGTACCGAGGAAACATCTAGAGAATTAACAGTATCTCTGGATATGTACACCTTAATGTATGGCCTTCAGAGGCTAACCGTAGGTTTTGTCAGCAAATACATTAGGAGAAAACCCTGTTCCTTCTTAAGCATTTACCAAACTCAGTGAGAGATATAGGAACTAGTATTTTCGATAGAGACAATAGGAGGACATTGCCGACACCCTGTCTAAACATTTTTTAAGAACATGGTGAAAGGGGTGACATTTTTTATTATTAGCCTAAAATTAAGACAATGTGTCAGTGTCTCTTGGTATGTGTGCACCATGCACATCATCGAGGACAATAAACACGATGCAAGTGATTTCCTTGATGAAAAACTGTCCAACCATTTCAATTAGGCCGAACTAATACTGTAAGTGTACTATACTGCACACGCTGTACCCAAATGGCTATTCAGTAAATCTGAGTATGGAGAGAGAGAATTGACAGGAGACAGACTGAGTTTGAGGGTGTTCAAAAATATAAATGTAAAGGGTTGCATGTAGCCTTACAGGATTTGGTATATCAAGTAGTCAACAGTGCAATGTATCTTATCATTATAGGATGCATCCTTGTAATCCTGTCAGTATTCAATGCCAGAAGCTTATACTAATTATATTTTCCTTACACTTATGCACACACATTCACACTCACACAGAAAACAGCTGTGCAGTGTCACAGATACGACCTCCTGGTTCAAGGTTTGACACTGCTTCTCACCCCATCCCAAGTCTGCATGACTTCTGTTCGAAACATGACTTAGACCATAACACCATCACCACATACAGCCTGAGCCCACTACAGGAGTTACAATAGTGGGAAAGGCAGAGTTCTAAACCCAAGAGATATCATAAACCCAGGAATTTCCGCTTGATAACCGCAGACACATGCAAAAACCAACAAGTTCACACAAAAAAAGGTTACTTTGCAAGCTGACTTCCCTTTCTATCTTCCCTCGTGAATTCCAACATTAATTTCCATTTTCGAATTCCAACAGCCAACTGAGCTGCATGGGAATTAGGTGGAATATTAATGCTGCCAAACCAAAGCCATCACCCAACAAGCAAATAAAGCATATGGGTTCTTAAACATTTGTGAGGGGGCTGGTGCTTCTCTAACACAGCCCACTTCTGGCATTTGCAACAGTATCCAGGAAAATTACAAAGGGTAGCTCCCAAAATGTGAGTTTGACTTTAAGAGCAAGTTGTATTTTTTTTTCCATTAGCTGAGACACGCGGCTAAGATGTTTTTTAATGCCATATATAATAATTATTTTTGTGCCCACTACTGGGATATGGTTGTGCAGCAGTTGCCAGCGTATGATTTCCATATTTTTTTAGAAAATATCACATAAGATATAGAATAGACAACTTGGTCACAATTCAATGGCTTCTCCTCACATGCCATCACCTCAGTAGAGCAATGTGTTCCTCATCACAGGACATTTCCTCAGTACAGACATAGATTTCCGATTGGGTCTATCCAGTCGTGTAAAATGCTGCCATCTACAGGGCATTCTGAATAAATTTTCCCCATTATGCTGCATCACGATTACATACTTAGAAGATCATTTAACACAAAATGATTTGCAAACAAATTGTATTCAATTAGTGTATGAAAACAAAGCATAAAATGTATATAATCCATGCAGCAGCAATGCAAATGTTTAAAATAATAAATAGCATACATATTATTTTTGTGGGCCTTGTAGTATGTCTGGCATTTTCATTATGCTCCTAAATTCATATTAATTCAACTGAGATGAAGTGTTATTTGAAAGACAGGCTCTTTCAGAAAGATGGAATTGCCTGGATTCACAAGTTGAATCAATTCATCCGCAATAGCCAGCCATAATGAAATGTCAACAGGAGTTGTAATTAATGGAACATGGCAGACGTAGATTAGAGCCGGACCGACTTGTTTACTCTCTGTTCTGGAGATTGTTTATACACACCCTACTTGCAGACTACTGTAGCAATCAGAAGGTTGTAAAAACATAACATTCTTCTTTTAAAATGCTGCAGAGCTGATGTTACAGAGACCTAAAGTTAACCAACTTAATTTAAAGCAACTCATGTATGTTTGGGTTATGACTACAACAGTTGAGATAGTCTCGTCAACAAACCAACAGTAAACTGTCAGTTTAGCCAGAAAATCTATGAGACAACTGCTTTAAATTTTTTTAAATAAATGTAAATTATGACATTAATAAGAAAAGGAAGATTTGGGCTCTGTCATAACGTGGTTATACGACTCTTTTGAGTAAGTTCTGGTGTTTATAGTGGGTGAGATAAGGGCCTACTTGCTGGATTTTGCTGTGGAATCTACGGCACAGTGGCAAAGGTGGGGTTGATAGATGGCTCTAAAAATATGTACAGTTAGACCTCCACGTTTAACCAGTTCAGGTAGAGATGCAACAAATATACATGTTTATTTAAAATACAGAATCTGGGTAAAACAAAATTGAAAATGCAAAAATTTCACCAAACTCACTCAGTATTACTCTCTCTCACCCATCATAAATAAAAGAATATACAAGCAGCAATGTTAAGAGCACATACCCAACTCTCTTGGGTTTGAACCTGAAACCTCAGTACACAAGTTCTCATTTCAAATCAATCCATTTTGCCATCACATTAATGGTCCCATGCACACTCCCAGACATTGAGTAGTAAATTAAAAGAATTCAGTTGACACTTAGCAGACCTTCAACACACACTAATTGAAATTGCCCAAGATCCCACTGTGCAAACCAAAGGTCATGCACAGGGTTTAAAGCATCCTGTCATTGGCATTAAATTACTTTTTTCTTTGACACTCCTCTCAGATACGGCAGCGCCAAAAAACCATGCAGGCAACATGCATCCGTCACACTTCTTGATTTATTGCATTGACTGCAATTTATGAATCAAAACAAATATAAATAACTACAAGCTACTCAACATAGTAGGTTGTAACAAGCTAATCACAGGGCCGTGCTTGCCTGCAGGCCCATCTTTCAGTCTGGCAGGATGTGACATATGCAGTGCAGATGATAAAGTTAAAAGAGGACAAAGTTGACACACAGCTGCTTTGTGTTAACCTCTCTGATACCTAGCAGATGTGTGTCCTGTCCGTTCTAGCAACATCTCTTCAATCACCTCAAGCAACGCTAACAGTCACTCTTCTCGTATTTTAAACAAAACAAAAAATATTCAACAAACTTTGAAATGTTTGAGTTTGATGGTTACGATGGTGGTTACATTATCGTCTAAACTGTAAATGCCAGACCCCCCAGTTTCAAATATATTTAATCATCAGCTGCCAGATTATCTCACATTTATTTATCTATCTGATAAATCTATCGCTTACCAACTTGACACAATTAATATTGCCTATTCAAACTGGAATTAATAATAGTTTAATGATACGCAAAGTATTTTTTAAAAAGCCTTTAAACTTCAAGATCTCTTGAGTATTGCACCATGGAAACACAGGTCTGCTGGAGAGGACTAATGGAGCAGTAAAACATTGATTTACAAATACTGCTTTTTCTCAAAGATCTTTCCTGATGCTAGTCCGCCAAAAGTTTTCTAAAGGATGTTGCTAGTGGGAAGTATTGTGGCGTGTATATAATGTGATAAACCAAAGTAAATTATTATTTTTTTTGGATCAACAAAATGCAGTCTTTTTAAAGAAAGGCACAGCTTCAAATGACTTTCTCGACTTGAACAACCTTGGCGGTGAGGCTAAAGATTAACGACTTGCACCTGGTTGCTGCTCCAGTCACTGGATTTAGTACGGAGGACCAAACTCCCCATAGGCTTTCTATGGTCCATCTGGCCAGTAGTCTGGAAAACTCCCCCTCTTCACACTTTCCACTCTCTTCCATTCAATCTAGAGGGTGGGGTTCTGAGCTAGGGCCGCACAGAAAACATCTTTACTCAACCGCCGATCAGTGGCGCTCAACAGCCAAAGTTGGGACAAAAAATTCAAAGCAGAATTAAGGCTGAAGCGAATTTTAAAGTTGCCGGACTACATCGGTTTGTGCCAGCTTCGTCACATCATAAAGTTCCATTTTGTTAAAAACGTGATAACATTGAAGTCCTCAAAAAATATCCATACATATCCTGTATATGTTGTTTAGACATTACAGTAGTAAGGAGATTGAATGGAAATTGTTTGAGATTGAAAAACAGAATATAGGGAAAGTATTAGAACACCAACAACTCAGAGAAAGGAGAATGGGACGCCACATTGAGGAATGCAGTTCCTTATATGAGCACAGCTCTCTGAGACTGATGGATGGATCTTAAAAAGGATCTAACCGGAGTCTGTGAGTGCTGCCTTAGTGTCCTGCAGGGGAGTTTGTAAAGAGACAGCGAAAGCAAAGTTGCCAACAATGTGTTTTTTAAAGTTTTTTTAAAGAGTAGACGGTGTTTGAAGACCCAGTGAGAGGGGAGATTGAACACACACTTATCTCAGCATCCTACTCCATTGTGCTCAGGGTGTCCTATAACATTGTATTGCAGTGAACAAAGGTCAGTGGTCATGGACACCTTATGATTATGGTACTCTTCACATTCTCATGTGTTCAAATAGAAGTTAAAAGCATGGTCAACACCATGCATATATAAACATTTTAATAGAAGATCCAAATTAGAACGGCAAGAAGAACTGGGGAAAAAGCACAACTGTAGTATGTGTATTTTCTATAGTCTCCATAAATAGTGCTGACTAGCAACCAGTTAATACTTTCTCAAATGCTTATTACTTTAGAAATTAAAACTTTCATAAAGCATTCCAAGTTGGCTTCAGCACTTACCCTGAGCTGAAAGAGCTGTACTCCACAGTCTTTGGTTTGGGCACTAACAGAAGATATCTGAGCAAAATGGAAAGAGGCTAGGTCATTATCCTCCAGGAGAATCCTCTGGCCTGGTCGGTCCTGCTCCTCCCAAGGGGAAGGCAGATGACACAGAGAAGAAGGGATGCAGAAAGAGGAGTCCTGAGTGAAGAGGGGAGCAGACAGACCCTACTCGTGTCTCACCAAAAGAGTTGTGGCTCTGCCTTGGAAGCTGAGACGGGACACACTCCCCAACTATTGGAGGCCGGCCAGAGTTTTCTTCCCCCTCAGAAGGAAAAAGAGAGTATAGAGGTGGGGAGGGAATAAGAGAATAGTCAGAGAGTAGGAAAGGAGGGAGGGAACAGGAGAAAAAAGGAGGCCTAAACGAGAACCAGACGTGCAGCCCTGTTTGGTCTGATTGTAAGCAGTGGGGAAGATGATGTCACCAAACCTGGAACGCTGTTCTCTTCCTTCCTCTCCCCCGCTCTCTCTGCTCCTCCGTTTGTCTCAGCGGGGTCCTTGTTGGATGACACGGCAATCTGGAGATCTGGATATTCATTTAAACACTGTTTGCCAGAGAAGAAATCTACACAGTTATTAAGTTATCTCTTACTGTGCTTCACTGTTTGTTGTTTCAGTGGTCACAGTTGAGTACAGACTGGAAAGGGGTTAAAGCTCACCTACAGACATGTGTTGATGTAATGACGTACTTTTGTGGAATCCCTCTCTAACTGTCGTTGTGCAACATGAAATGGCAGTGCCTTATGAAACCAGGGGAACAACTTCTGGTAGCAGCTGTCTGCCCTCACTGACAAAAGTAGAAATATTTTTTTTACGGGGAAAAAGTGCTTCTATGTCCCAAAGAAACAATGACTGGTATTTAAACATGACAATTCACTGTCCATGAAGAACACCCTTGTCTGGGGGATTTCTGAATTTACTTTGGTTTGACTGAGCAAACACATTTGAGCTCTGGTAGGGGCAGACATTTGTTAAAGAATGTATGCTTGTCATAAACACTTGACATAGAACCTCTGCATAGAACAGTATCTCAAACCCCAATTCGAAAAACCTTTGAAATACTGAATTTCAAACGCTGTTGTTCATCAATGAAACTGGTTGACCAGCCACACCATACTGTACATTTCCCATCTATTAGTACAACATCACAAAATGAACTTTTTTGAAGCTTCAGCAGCTGGCTACTGTAATTGTACTAAAACGCTTCTTGGCAACTTAGATATAAGCAAAGGGTTACGTAGTACAAAAGTTGAAGACAAGTGGCTGTACTGTCAGATATCCAAGCACGACGATTAACAATTTAATTGCAATACATTACTTCTTCTTTAGTGCTGTTATCCAACAATTCGGACTGGAAAACATCTTACAAACATGCCTCCATTTGTTAGATTAGATAACCAGCCATCATCAGAGATTTTGTCAACCATAGTATGGATAATTTTAGAAATAGAAAGAAATTAAATGTTTCTTTAGAAAGAAATGTAACTGGTCTTAACCTTAAATGTGTTCATCTCAATCGAATCGATCATATCGGAAAAAAATGCGATCCATTTTAACGTAACCGAAAACTCCCATTGCATGTGTTCCAATCTAAAAAGAGAGGTTTCTAAGTGATTCATTTGTCATTCCTATATGTAAGTGAGAGATTCATTAAATATTTTGCACCCACAGCAGTTCTTACATGTAAAGTTTGTCATGTATTTTCTGACATGGAAATGTTATTTTCTATTGTTATTTGTAATCTGCTGTTTCTCTTCTTCATTTAACTACCACCATTCAGTAGTTGGATACTATGCTGTGTCTTGGTGATAAAATAGTAAGTAAACTAAGTGTTTCCAGATTACATACAAATCTAATGGTCAACAAAATAATGTCATATCCCAGTGAGTTACCAGTAGTTTTAAGTTCTGACAAGAATTTTAAGTACCCGTGATTAACCCAATCACTTAACCTTGTGCAACAACATTATCAAAGGTTTTATATAATTTATGACTTAATAAGTATATGTACAGTTAAACCCTTTACAGTTCTGCGGTACAGGGGTGAGAAGTGATTATTGTGTCCCTCACAGCTTTTAGAAATTGATCATAACATGTCAAGGCAGAACTCGACAAAAATTTCTGCTGAGGGTCATGTTTGAGCCACTACGTGACCTCATATGGGTGGATCGAAGCACTGAATGTGTCGTTTGGGAGACTTTTCCAAATTGGCCTGACCCTTATTACCAATTTAACAAAGGACAGCTTTCAAATATGTGTAATACAAGTAGATATTGCTATGTGGATAAGCTGGGCAGGACTAAATACAGACAGACAATTGTACAGAGAAACATTCCATACTCAATTCACAAAGAAGGACGCGCAAACATAACACAACAATAACCAGACAAAGATCAATGGAAAATGCAAAACTTTAACACGGAAAAAAAACATACACTGATGAAATCAATATGCCAAACAAGGCACAGGTGAAACATTAATAAGAATAACCAAGGCCTTCTCAAAGTATCCATCCTCTAATGTGTGGGTCCAGAGGCCTATACTACAAAGCGAGTTGACTGACTTAGCTCTATGGAAGCCCATAAGGGACTTTATTCAAATTATAATGTAAACTTGAAAATGCAAATGCAATTCAACAATAGCATTATCACTTTCCACATTTGTATGTGTTTATTGAGACAAAATGTAAATTAAAATGTAATAATCCCATTTGCATTTGCATTTTCAAATGTTTCAGTGGGCATTCTGTGTCAATATTCAAATTCAAATGCAAAAGCTGTTTGACATTACATTTTCAAAGTCCTACCCCGCCATACTGCGGACAATGTTCAAATGTTAATTCAAACTTGAAAATGAAAATGCAATTTAAAAAATGTATCCTCATTTTCCATTTGTGCAAGCACAATTAAAATTAAAATGCCGTTGT
>JAVQIZ010227647.1:0-10289 GCA_036023535.2 Galaxias brevipinnis | reverse complement strand
TAAGGAGAGAGACGAGAGAGAGAGAGAGAGAGAGAGAGAGAGAGAGAGAGAGAGAGAGAGAAAGAGAGAGAGAGAGAGAAAGAGAGAGAGAGAGAGAGAAAGAGAGAGAGAAGTAAACAAACAGGATGTTAAAAGAGAGCACAGAGTGAACTTAGCAAGGCAGACGCCATACAGACCATAGTGCAAAGAAGGAACAGCACATAAGTTAACCAACGACCACTAGCAAAGAGGGACAGTAACAGAAGCAGAAAGGTTGAAGGAAATGAAGCGTACAAGAATATACCCTCTGGGAAGGAGCTCCGGTGATCCTGAGGGAGGATAGATAAAGGGAGGAAAGCAAAGTGAGGGAGTTACAGACCTGGCTGAGGAGGTATAGGGAGTGGGAGGAAAGCAAACATGAAGGGGGGAAGGCTGTGGAGGAGGAAGGGGAAGGGAGGTGGAGCAGAGAGAGAGAGAGATGCAAGTGGAGTAGAGTTTAGGGAGGGCTGGTGGAGAGAGTGGTGGAGACCCACTGGCTTCCAGGAATGTCCTCCAACTGTTAGGGTTGAGGGAGTCTTTTTTTTCTAGACCGGGGATAGGATTATGAGGGAGAGAGTTTGGGAGCTTGACGGACGCCAGTGGGATATAGGGGAATGGTTTGGGCATGGTGTTCTGTGTGGACTGTGTGTGTGTGTGTGTGTGTGTGGACTGTGTGTGTGTGTGTGTATGTAATTACTGTGCAAAGCTTCTATGCTTTGTGCGTTCCTCTGTGGTTTTGTATACAAAGAGAGGAAAGGAGCAAATCCCAATCAATATGTGTACGTTATGATGTTAGGGTAGCTTCCAAACACACCCGACATGGTGTGCAGTATACCGCCATGGTCATGGTTTACTATCGGGAGATTAATAATTCACAATGCTCTTAAGAAAAAGCCCAGCCGTAATGTGTGTGGATGGATCAATAACAACACTCACACACACACACACACACACTCACACACACACACACAAACACACACACTCACACACACACACACACGCACACACACACACAAACACACACACACACATGCACACACACACCACACACACACACACACACACACACACGCCCATACACCCATACACACACAGAGAGAGAAAGAGATCCTGAGAGACATACGGGCCCTGCTGGAAAAGTTTGATCGGACTCAAGAGGAATAAAACCCCTATGGATAATTCATGACATGAGTTGTGTACTTACACATGGAGAGTTCTTGTTTTAATTCACATGCATCTTCTCCACGTTGAGAGAAAGATATTGCACACATGTGTGAAGGGTAAGAAGAAACAAAGTTAAAATAAGAGGCTAAGCTTTAAGGACAGGCTTGGGTCACTGTCAAAGCAAACATGATACTGCACAGTGTGTACACAAGAACACTGAATGCTCGGCTGGAATCCAGCATGTGAAAAAAAGGTTGGATTACACCACTAAGTTGCTGTAAACTCATGTGTCTACTGTCTAGTCTACTAAATGGCTGTAACCCTAACTCACTGGACTATGTCTGGCCAAGATGTTCAACTATGCCATGCCTGTTTGTTGGTTGTATTATCCTTGCAGGAAAGTCCTAACCCAAGACAGGCCGAGACAGAAATCCTATCCTTGGAACTCCTTTCTTACTGTGTCAACAGCCATTGTGAGAGATCCTCCCTCGAGCCACAGAGCCCTGAACGCAGACAATAGCCTCCACGCCCCAGAGACAGACAGCAATACTCCCCAGCACACTCACTACAGTGCAGCATGTGACTGTATGTAACCACGGCCCTGCTGCGCGTTCCGTACAGCCTCCCAGCCTCAGTCGGCCTCCCAGCGTCCGTCCACCTCCTAGCCCACAGCCGGCCTTGCATGGCCGGACAGACAGGAAACGCAGGGAGGGCACGGCTGGCTGGAAGGCGGGCAGGCTGTAGTACCAAGTGCCTGCCTTCCTGGAGAGAGAGCTACTGGGCTTACAGAGAGGGGAAGGAGGAAGGAGGGGTCCCAGGGCCATGGAAGTAAGAGGAGGGCACTCATAGACATTGCTGCTACTGTAATTCATATAGCTTCATAGTTAATGGACATTTAGTGATGATCATACTGTGAGACAATGCCCTCTTGACTGGCCTGGGCTACAGCTGTCATGCACATGTTCCCACTCCAGCTGTCTGCAGGACCTACTGCCTATTCTTTAATGCCAAGCCAACATCACCCACCTCCAATATCACCCCTGGTCCTTGTTACAGATGCTGTGTGACTGACAGAATAAAAATTATAACTGCATGCATGTCATCTGATTAAATGTGCCTGGAATAATGTAGGCTACAAAACAATAGCGAAACAGTCCATGCAATATGAACACGGTCTTGTGATTGGTTCTATACTCACTCTCTCCGTCTATTTTGTCTGGGTTCCGACCCCATACTATTTGGCGCGTTTCCTGTCGTATTCGGAATGTTCTCCTCTCCGGGCGTTGTGATTTCTTTTGGTAGAACATTGTCATACCGGTTCCGATCTCCAGGTTGTGAAGTATACGGGGGCCAGCCTCACTCCAGTCCATCATGCGTGAGACGGTGGCTGGGGCGGCTCCGGTGCCGTTGGTGGCGTCCTCAGCACAGCCATTAACGCTCCCGCCAAACCTGGCAGCACACATCTTCACTGCATAGTTGTCTGGGCGTGCAGTAGAATGGGTTTAGCCTTTACTTCTGCCTATATGAAGACGTTAACTTGTTAAACTAGGCCAACCAGCAGTTCTTCGTGGTGTTTCATTGTCATAAACAAAACTAAGCTAAATTATGTCAATGATTCACCTGAAATAGGCCCTTAATAGCCCCTTATTGAGCTACACCTTGAATAGTCTATGAATAGGCCAACGCCAATTAAACATTAGCCTACAATGAAGAACGCAAACATTGTTCAGCAGCAATACAATCTGAGAGTGCTCTGCTGTCCTCCAGTCTTCCGGGGGAGTGTATCCCCGTGCTATCCTTTCCAGATGTTTCTGGCAGCGCAACAACAAGATCAACTTGGGGAGAAAGGCATGGTCTTGTCATCACCATTGGATTCACGCTTCCACCTGCTGTTGTTGTTGGACCGCGGGCAACCAAGCCACAACAGCCTGTGCAATAGCCTCGTCCACGCTTGTGCCCAGCCCTGATACACCACAGTGGCCTGGGCACATTAGAATGAACAGCTCCCTTGCCTGAAAATCCAGCCAATGTGGGCAAAGAGAAACCCACCTATGCAATAACCAGTCGGGCATAAAAAAACGATTGTAACTGCAGGCGTGAATGCAGTTACACGGTGGTGAGATTATAGGCTATCGGCAGAATCGTCTCGCGTAGAGCCCGCTTGGGTAGCGCATGGATGAGAGAGCCAAGTATGACTGTAGAGTCCTGTGCGTTTTCATCAATCGAACCTTTCCACTGTAGTATAAAAAGAATGCCAAATTCAGCCAGAATGCGAACTCCTTTAAAACAAAGCTTCAGTGTATTGATAAGAAAGTTATGCCTGCGATTGTCTTTTCAGCCACTGTCAAATCTAGCTGCAAATCTGGCTGCCAATAGGTCCTTTGCTCTAGCTAAGAACTACAGATGTCTTGAGAGGAAATTAAGGCTAGGAGACCGGAAAAGCTTTAACAGATTTCTTTCCGTTTGTGCTGTAGTGAAGTATCAGAGGGAAGATGAGGGGAGGAGTGGAACAGCTGAAAACCAGAGAAGGGAATGAAATGAAGAAAATATAACGAAGAAACGGCGACCTCGAGTGGCCATGAAGAGGGGTGCAAATGCGAATTAGCTCGAGGCTACTCAGCACGACAAGTGAAAGCAAGAGGGGTGGGTTCACGGTGCCATGCTAGGGTCAGATCAAGGGAGGCCAGCAATTGAACAGGACATCAATGTCTTTACTCTATAACTAAATACTTGTTTTCCCCCATTGGCACTGACTATTATTCAATTTAGCTCTGGCGTCTGGTCATGTTAGTGAATAGGAGGAAGATGTGGTTTTTCATATCTTCCTTTCTAAAGCTGCATGTGTGAACCTAAGGGTGGTAAATGGGAGGACAACACACTGCATTCAGTTTGAAAGAGAGTAACCTCTAATTTATTTTCTTCACTCCCCGTTGCACTTCACCAGGTTCTTCATTGTAGGGTAAACTGAAGTTAAAGTTACTATTTTTTCTAACCACGGGACAGCAGAGGGATCACACATATACATATATATATATTAGCTGTCTCAGTTGTGGGAGGAGGCAAGCTACCATGACATCAGAGCCATACTATGTCTAACCAGCTCCATATGGCAGCTGGGTGTGTCCTATCTGCTGCTACCAATGGTAAAGTAGTAGCCAATCCCAGTGGGCTGAACTCCCACCCACCATCATGGAGGCAGTGTGTCAGGGGTCGAACAAGAAGGAGATACAGAGGGGAACGTTGGTGAGAAACCAGGTGAAAGGGGAAGGAAAGCGAGAAGCTCATCAATCAATAATTTTCTTCTGCAGAGTTAATATTTTAAACCCAAGTTGAAATGTGCATGCATACAATCGTGATGGGCCATGCACACACACTCACCCACACACACAAACGCTTACCAATCCACAAATATTTTTAACCTTTGAATGTGGAAGGCTAAGTGTTTCATATTCCGATTTGAACAAATATAACCTTAAGTTCAAAACAACACAGAAAGACGAAAACTTAGTTATGAAGTTCAGTTAATAAACACCCTGACAAAAATCAATAAGAAACCTAAAATGTTCTTGAGGGCATGAAAATTGGTCATCATACATATGGCTTTCTAGAAGCCAGACGTTCATAGAAAATGTCTATCTTTAAAATGAATTACAGTATACAACAACCAACATCAAAAACATACCAAGGCAACAGAAAAGTCACAACTACTTTGAGATGTGCAATTAATGGACGGAAATCTAGTTTGGCATCTGACAAAATGAAAAATTCTACAAAATACTGGCTCATCAGTTAATATCTCAAGCATTACATAAACATCACATTTTAATGAATCTCCTTAAAGGGAGAGCAAAGGCCATTTAAAAATCACTGGGGACTCACCAGGATGAGGATGGGTTCAAATCTGTCAGGCTAAACAGGTTCATCTTAAGGCCTAACTTTACCCTCTTCACATTGAGGGTCTATCAATGGCTTTAATGTCACTGTAAAACTCTGTTCAATGTCCACATGGTTCATTATGACATATATATCCTTCACCTTCAATGCCTCTCCGTTCTGATCAGACACATTATACCACGGACCGAAGCGGTGTACTTATAGACAAAAACAGCATATAAGAGTCGTGGCGGATGAGAGAAATATAAGCTGGCGTCGAGGGTCAAAGACCCCCTTCCAGTGTGTTTCAGTTGCCCAGCAGGAAGTTGCTGTGGTTGCTGTTGCCTTTACGGATCTCTAAAATGAGGTTATGGAGATTCTCAGACACAGCCACCTAATGGAGAAAAAAAGGTCACTTGCCGCAGCACAGTTAAGAGACATGTATACATTCATTTGAAGTTGACATATAATAACCTGGTTACGACACCACAAAACCTACGATATATGAGTCCGGCTCCTGAAGTCTCTTGTGTCGGGGGTGCAGGGTTTGAATGGAGCTCTGGGCCTGTTCTCTGGATTCCGCGGCACTGCGTAGGGGATGTGTAATCTGGGCAAATGGGACAGGCTGCTTATCTTGATGTCCAGTACAGTGTGTTATACGGTTATAGGTGTAGATCGTGAGCCACTCATGGCATACAGTGACTAACCCACCTGTCCTTTACTGAACACATCCTGACGCAGACAAGTGACCTTGGCGGGTGTAATTGACTGACAGGTCTTATCTTGTCCCAGAGGATGACAGGTCATGGACACACCCTCTTGGGGGGCGGGCTCATCCGCCAGACACAATAAGTCCAGGAATGGATGGCCTGCAAATAAAAACACAAATAAACATATGAAAGGTTAATAAGAAAGACCAAGTAGTTGATAAGGATGGTGAAGAAGGATGGGGACCTCTCACCCTCAGTGTCCAGCAGCCTATAGACGGCTTTCCTCCCAGGGACAGTGCTCTTCTCTGGGTCCTCACTGAACTTCATCCTGGGGCTGCCCCGAACCGCCACCAACTGACAAACACACACACAATTAGACACCCCCAGACACCACAGGACATAAAGTTGTCAGTGTCGCGGTTTTATAGGAAAGACTGAAAAAATTGAGGCTTGTTTGTGTATTTGACGTATACCTTATACACACAGCCTAGTGATGGCTGTCTGGTGCAGGTGACAAGATGGGTTCCTACACCGACAACGTCAATCTCATTCTCCTGGGCAAGGACAGGACAAAATGAAACAAACAGGAGAAGAACAAAGTGAGTGAGTAAAAAAAACACTGGCAATCAGGGCTAGTGCTCTCAAACCATCCCAAACCCCTGCTCCCCCTCTCACCTTCTTGTTGAGCTCAGCCATGCTGTGCTCGGAAATGTTGTTGGTGCCTACAATTATGAGGGACTGGAAAGAAGCGACATAAAAACTAGACAGACATTGAGGAGGACAGGGAAGAAAAGTTTAGAAAAGCTTTGTTCCTTCAGAAAGGACCAAGGAATTCGCTACACATTCTGGGGCTTCAGGGAACATACACAAATAAACTACACAGGATTTTTCAAAGGAGTATGTAATTAGCTTGCATCTGTTAATTATTTTGGTTGTCTGTGGCATGATTTGGTTGTTTGTGATTATTGAGGTAATATGTGATTGTTGAGGCATTATAGTAATTGCTGCTTGAGGGGCATGTCTGAGGGGCATTTTTCAGTTGTTTTGGGCTAGTTTGTGTATGGCCCTGGGCGGAACATTTCACTCACTGCTCACTGCAGTGTCTGAAGACACGTCGCACATCCACTGACTGCCTGCAGAGGTCGCCACTGTCAAGACGAATCCCCAGTGGTTTGTAGCCCAGTTCACACAGAGACAGAGCTACAGCACAGAAATTAGGCAAACCGCTCCTGTAGACACGGATATAACACCACACCAAAGAATGCCGTAGAGCTGGGTTGCACATTGCATGAGTTAATTCATAAAAATATTCCCCAATTTTTTTTTTCAAGGAAGCCCCCTTTTAAAAATAGTATACTTAAGAAACTCAGAAACAAAAAACCTCAAAATTTGAATCCCGTTCTGTGAGGCAGGCAAATGTGGTAGCGACCGGAACTAGCAACCGGAACAGAAGTGGGCATTTACCGGCTGACACTGTAGCTGTCAATCACCGGCAGGAAGTTGTGAGGGTAAGCGATGGCATAGGAGAGGAAGGCTGCCAGCTCACCCTCACGGATCACTCCGGGCTCCACCTCCAGCAGCTCACACACGCTGCCTAGGAAACCCTTGGTGAGCGAGACGATGTCAATGGGCTGGCTCTCCCCATTGGCTGTTGCCAGCGTCTGGTTGCACAAATACCAATAGCATGAATTAAATACAAAATGTGGATCGGTCAATATTGATGTTGGATATAGGTCTACTTGCTTAAAGTACTGTGCCAAGCTAGGGTTGGACTAGATCTTCAGGCCTATTGAAAACTATTTTGATTGGGTAGGCTCACCTGAGGCCAAACCTCCTCAAGAGAGGAAAAGGAAGTGACAAAGGAGTGTGCCATAGTGCCAGCCACTGGGATCCCAAACAGGAAGCCAGCCTGGACATTACTGGTCAAATCAAACCCTGGCAAAGAGAGAGACAATAGATGGTCAATGACTGTTCTAATATGTGCGTCTATCTCTGTATGGACAGGTGGTTAACTGTAGATGGTCACCTCCAATGTGTGTGTAGCGTGAGGCGGTGAGCCCCCCATCAGGCCCCTGGGCTCTCCGGAGGCCCATCTCCAGCAGCTTTCTCCTGGGGCCCGCAGCCAAACGGAACCGGGCTGCATTGGTGCACACCAGACTGCAAACGCAGAAAAGGATCAATAGGCTATACTGTCGTCCCTATCCTGATTAACTGTCTCTTTAAAAAGGTTTAAGCAAGCATGCGTTTGTATGTGTGTGTGTGTGTGTGCATGTGCGTGTATTAGTACTTGCCTAGAGTAGTTGACCAGACACAGCAGACTAGTTTCTAACAGTTGAACCACAGCCAAAGGGCCAGACACCTCCATCAAAGGCAACTTAAGGCAAAGACAAAAACCCAGAAACATGGACGTTACTAACAACTCTAAGCACCTACTGTGCCCACTGATTTGACCCTTGACCCCTCCCCTGTGTAAACTCACCCTTGCAAACACCGCAGTTCCCTCAGGGACGGAGCGTAGTGTGACACTGGAGCAGTCAAGGCCTCGCAGAAACTGGAAGAAAGCCGGCTCAGTGCCCAGGGGCAGCACAGAGCTCAGGTACTTCACATCTGGATCCAAACACAAACAACAAAGCAGACATTTAGTCCAAAGATTGCATATTCCTTACGTGAAAGCGATGTTAATATGACCAACTATTTAAAAAAAAAAATACATATACAAGTGAGGCAAAAGCCAATGTTTCAAGTATCAAGAGGGTCTAATAAGCATGTTTGTAAGCCACCCGTAACAGCTTTTTGTTTTTACAGTAACCCTGTATTCAGGCGTCTCAGATGGTGTTCAAGTTGCTGTATGTTGTCCCCCTTAACGTATGTCTGGGCCTCACACAAATATGTGCATAACTCGGGATTACACATTCCCATTTACATGAGCACGGATCCCACAACCCCCCTGTTCAATCTAATACAGCTAATCTGATGAGACCAGGAAAAGTGGTGTAAATTGAGTTGAAACTTTTGACTGTAATAAAGCGAAATTGATTGCGGTTCCATTGAAACGACAATGGAGTTTTAACGGAGAAAAGTTGGACTGCTACACAGACAAGACCGAGGGCTATATTTGGCACGGTCCCAGAAGCCTGAGCCCCTCTGATCTTAGGCAGCCTATATCTGACAGACGGCATGCGTTTGGAATGGCTTTCTAGTCTGACATTGAGCAGTCATCCTGCTGTCCTCAATACAGTTCCGATATGAAACGACCCGACCTGACCCGACCTATACCTACTGCTTGGTAGATCTTGGGTTACTTACTGTTTGGAACGGTTTGATACCCTAGTGTTTGGGGGAAATGCGCCATTACCGTTCCGATAGGTCTACGTAGCAGTCCCTTCCGACACGACCCGACTCCTAACCTACTGTTTGGTGGAAAGGAGCCATAAGTAACCAACTGTATGCGCTCATTAGATCACTAGGTATGGCTAAAGTTCAACGTAAAGTTCACAAGGTACCAACTGTATGCGCTCATTAGATCACTAGGTATGGCTAAAGTTCAACGTAAAGTTCACAAGGTACATGCGATAGCGTTGACATTCGCCTTCTTACAGCACCCCAGGGAGCGCGCAGCGACGTCAACTTCTATTGCGCAATCGAATCATTTTAAAATCATGTTGAAAAACAGCGATAGCATGAACAAGCTATTTACTTTAGAATTGACAGCAGTATTCGCGTCAGTTCCTCACCATCATCAGTGAATTGAAAACTTCGCATGAACAAGAGGCAGTCGTGAAGTCCAGAGAAGAGTGAGAAGCCACCGCCAAATGGGTTGTCACGGAAAAAAAGTTCGAAAACGGCAGGCTCGTTGTGCCTGCCCGATCGCCAATAGGCATATGCCATGGTAAACTGGTAAAGGTCCGTAAGCAGCGGTGGGACCCGCTCGTGTATAGACCGTTCCATAGCCGCACATGCCTGCACTGTAGGGCCTGCCATGTTCCCCTAACCTTGGTTCAACTTCAACTAGTGGAGAGATTTCTGGGACATGCAGTTTCCCCTACAACCTCGGTGTCTTGTCATAACCCTTTCTTTGGTGTGCAGGGAGCGCACACCCCCTTCCAAGAATGCCAGATTGAATAAATGCTGCGAATCAGGGGTGCTTTCCGCATGGAATGCAGCGCAACATGCACAGTAGCCTAGTAACTTATTGAAATTACATAACACTATACTTTTGTTGCCTATATTAGTTGTGGTTCAGTCCCTCCTCCAATCTTTTCGTTACCCTGCACCACCTGACGTAAAAAAAAACATGTAAACACATAGGGCTTTAGGTATGGGGTCATTATTGTAGCAAAACTATTTGCAAATGCGTGTGGAGAGTTGTGTCTCTGTAAAACGATTTGCAAATGCGTGTGAAGAGTTGTGTCTCTGTAAAACGATTTGCAAATGCGTGTGGAGAGTTGTGTCTCCGTAAAACGATTTGCAAATGCGTGTGGAGAGTTGTGTCTCCGTAAAACGATTTGCAAATGCGTGTGGAGA